>VZUI01022232.1:0-225624 GCA_013401135.1 Cettia cetti
CTGCAGCGTGGCCCCGCAGCAGCAGCAGCAGCCGTCGCCCGACATGAAGAGCTACCTGTGGTCGCGCTACAAGGAGGCCAAGAGGGTCACCAAGGGTGAGCGGCGCCCGCGGGCGGCAGCGGCGCGGCTCCCCCTCAGCGGGCCGGAGCGCCGCCGCTCCCGCAGGAACGGATCCGTGGTGGCGGCTGGGAGCGGAGCGAGGACGAAGCCTGTGGGGGAGCGGGAGAGGTCCGGGGGGCGAGGCGCGGGTCCGTCCCGCAGCGGCTCCGGCGTCCGTGTGCTCTGCGCTCCCGTGGTGTGCCCGGGGCGGGACCGGGAGCGCGGCGAGACCCTCTCCCGGTGGGTCCGGGGGCCGCACGGCGGGGACGCGGGCTGTGGGGCGGCTGCCGCTTCATCCTCCCCTCGGAGGGCGGCCTGAGCCCCTCACACCGTCCCCCGTCCGGGGCCGCGGCCGCTCCGAGCGCCTTCGGTACAGCGCGGCTTGGGCCGGGCAGAGTGGCAGGGTTTGGGGGTGTGTTGCGTGTAGAAAAGCAAATGTAGAAAGAAAATCGAGAAGTCAGTCACCTCGTTGATGACTATTATATATATATACACACAACACCACTATTCTGAAGTGGGCTGCTCTTCCAAAAAGTTAAGTTGTGCTGTGAAGTTTTGGACGGCTCTTTTCCTTTCAGCTATGGATCCATTATAACACTGTGTGAGGCGTTATAAAATGCTCACTGTACAATACAGGACCCTGGGAAGCCTTGTTCTTCAGCTCAGCCAGGCAAAAAGCTGGGGGGGAGACGTTTGCTTTCTTCTGCCCTTGCTCCGATGGGAAGAGAATTACCAAGATAATACTTGAAAATGTGGTCTTTTCTTAGAGCTGAAAGAAAAAGAGGCAGAGTGTGTTCTGCAATACAAGTGGAAGAGCATGTGGCAATGGATAATGCTTTAGATTGCCTGTTTTGCCCTTAAAAAAGGAAATTATTGTTTTTTCCTGCACTCAGGAGTCTTGAATGTGAACTGGGGCTTCACAGCGCTGGATGCTAACAAAGCATTTGTGAATGTAAAATAGCGTCAGCATTTCAGAAGTGAAATTAAAAGCCATGTTATCTATCTCAAGAGAGGTCTGTAGGCTTTGGAGGGTGAGATAAGGGATAGGAAGAAGGAAAGTGCCGTTTATTTTGAATCTATTTTTTCTTTTCCTGTTTTTGGAATTAACTTTCTCTTGTTCTAAACCACAGCCAATAGTACTTGAGAGCTGAGATAGGATAATGTTATGAGAAAATAAGTTGGTCAGTGGGTGTGAGTTGGCGAAAGATGAGGCAACTGCTTCTAGAATGTTTCAGGCTATTATATTACAACCTAAGTCACGAACAGCTTCAAGTATATGATATTTCAGTTAGTTATGATGTTGAGATTTCATGGCTACAAGGCTCTCCTGTTTTTTGACCCAAGGTTTATAGCACTTGTGATGCTGTCTGCTGGCCAGAATGTCTAATAGCTGCCAACTGTTTATACTGTCTGTTTTCAGACAGCCACCAGTCAAGCTAGTTTTCAGCTGAAGTATCTTTTTATCTATATATAGCTACATAAATATCTTTATTTTTAAAACAAGTGTTGACTCACCAAGCTGCACAATTGACATTTGAAAAAATACTTTATAATACAGAAACGGGTGTTGAAACGTGATTTTGGAAGTTGATTAGAAGCTGTGCTTATGACTTTAAGTTAATTGAATGCTCCATGACCCTTTCTATAGAGTAGGAACATTTGCCTTAATCATAGCGTGTCAAATTGCTTTTGATTTGATTGCTGAGCTTTATTTCAAGTTTGGAATTAAACTCAGTGAATTTGCTTTTTTTCCTCTCTTAAAAATTAAAAGACTTGGTTTTCTGCATCTGAAGTCACCACACTTACCTGCCTTGTTGAGATGTTTTCAATGGTGGAGCATGTAGGGATCTGTCCTCAGAGCTGAAGGTTTTGAGAGAAGCTTGATCAATTCCTTTTAGACCTACATGGAAAATAACTGAAAAAAGTGTATTCCCTTTAAACTCGCCTTTCCAAGCACAGATTTAAGATGAATGTTCCCCATTTTTTTTTTTTTTCCACTGGTAGGGAAGTCTGAGGTATAAAGACATGTATATGAGAAAGGAAGTAAGGAAAACATGCTCATGTTTTTTGCTGCCAGGAAGGTTGCATTTAACCTCCTAATGTTGCTCTTTCAAGTTTTGTAAACAAGAAATATAAACACTCTGTGTTTAGTACTGACATTGGTGTTGGTCCTAAAGTTACTTATTATATCACGGTTTTAATTTCTCAGTCAGTATGCTTTTCCATCAAATATCCTCAGGAACATACCCTTAAAAATGGAAGTGGTTTACACACTGTGTGTGTGTGTGTGTGTGTGTGTGTAGAAAATAAGCAGAATATTTTTGGTTTTCTGGTTCTCTAGGAGTTTAATAAGCATAACAATGTGTATGTAATAGGTGTGTACACAGTCACGTGTAGTTTATTCGCGTAAGTTGAAATTGTTTCATGTGAATGGTGAAGCAAAAATTAAAGCAATATCAAATTAAAACAATGTCAGTTCTTCTTCAAGGGCAGGAGCTGGACCAAGTAATGGGAGGAGAAGACAAGGCTCCTAGACTACTAGTAATAATAATATAGTTATATTATTCATCTCTGAATTCATTTTCAAAAACAATAATAAATGTGTTAATCAAGTTAGCAAAAAATTATGTCTGGTGTTCTCTGATAAGCAAGATGCCAAAATGCATCTTCTCTTCAAACTTGGACTGCAGAGAAAAGTGTACTTTGAATAAAAGCTATGGATCACCGAGACAGGTTAGAGGCAGCATGTTCAATAGCATTGTATTGTTAGGGATTAGCTGGTTAGTGTGAATTAGTTTGATAGTTTCCATCATCATCTATCTATATTTAGCATTTGCTAATGGATTTCTATGTCTTTGTTTAAAAAAAACAACAAGGCTGGTATAACTTTTTTTCCTCTCCCCTGTTCACAGAGTTGGTTCCTTCAATTATGAGTAACATGCTGAATCCAGATGCTATTTTTTCAAACAATGAAATGAGCCTGTCAGACATTGAAATTTATGGGTTTGATTATGACTACACCTTGGTTTTTTATTCTAAACATCTGCACACGCTCATATTCAATGCTGCTCGAGATCTTCTTATTAATGAGCATCGGGTAAGTAAAATTAATGGAACAACAGTACATTTATGAATAAAGGGTATAATAAATCATTTTTGACTGAGAGGCATAAATCATCTTTTCATGCTTCAGTCCCAGCTCGGCTCCCTTATAGCACATTTTGTGCAACAGCTACATATGCACAACAGAAGCCCTGTTTTATTCTCAGCTGCAGCTTTGAGCAGAGAACAGTCTGTTAAGGAATACAGTTATATTTGTCTTATCTTTTAATATGGGCATGTGGTTTGCTGTTTGTTCCTGATTGTCATTTATTGGAGTCACATTAATAAATAAGAAGCTTAGAAGTTACCATCACCGTCTTTCATCCCTTGCTGTGAGTGCAGTGGTTAATTTCCCTATGAAATATTTTTAGCTGGGCTTTGCCTGCACTGAGTGCTTGTGAGGTGCTCTGTGTGTACCTGGCATTTTGGCTGCCTTGGCTGAAGGGGCAGCATGTGCAGGGATCAGAGCCTGGAAACAAGGAAGTGTTCAGCTCAGAGCACTGCCCCGCTGCCTCTCCAAGCAGCGTCCTTGTGTCGGTGACCGCTTGACATCCAGGCAGTTTGGAGCTGCTTGTTGTCTAGTTTGGGGATGGGAAAAGCTCCTGTGTGTTAGGAAGTGGAGGGGGGAGATGGATGACTTGGGAAACTGAAGGTATTCCTGGGAGAAAGACTGAAAAAATCTGTGTATTAAAAGGAACAAAATTAATTAAACTGTAGGACTTGCAAGAAAGTAAAAGATGAAAAGTCCATGGAGAAACTTAATAAAACAGCTTGTGTATTTTTATACAACCTAAATCCAAATGCGTGGTGTTATTCCACTTTCGTATTTTAATCTAAAGGTTAGGAGCTATATATAAACACCTATAAATATCCTTGGAAGAAGAAATAAAACTTCATGGGTGCTACTAGCATACACAGCTTTATCCCCCTGCAATTTTGGCACATCTTGAAAGTGATTTCTGTGGGATGTGTAAATATACTTTATTAAAGCTACATGGTTCTTGGGAAAACCCATGTTACTGTAGGAGTCAAGACTAATTCTTGTAGACAAAAATTCTAATGGTGTTCTTCCTTTACTATTTGGATGGATTTGGGTAGCAATAGGTTTCCAGTTTGTCTTGGTTAAAATCTCATGAGTTCTACTAAACAAAGCTGTAATAACTTTTTGAGAGAGCTTATTGAAATGATTTCCCTTGTGTCTCTGCTTCACGTTTCCTGACCAAACCTTCACCTCTTCCAGCCTGTCTGTAGGCTTTTGATGCTGTTCTTCATTCAGATCAGTAGCCTTCCCCGTGTTTTCTGGAAGTGGTAGTAGGGTTGATAGGACTGTTTTCTTTAACTGTAGATGCCTGTACTCAGTATAAATGCAATCTACAGCAGTTGCAGAGCAAGTTGCCTTCAGCAAGATCAGAGCTTTGGGGGGAAACGACAATTTATTTCTTATAAAGTAGCTTGAGGCTCTGTTGAAGCTGCATGCTGCACTTGTCTCCCTCAAGGCTTGTAAATTAGCCATATATGTATGGAGACTGTTGTAGAGAAGGAAAAACAATGTCAGGTTCTAAGGCTGATCCTTCATTTTCCTCCTGTGGGAGGAAAATGAAGGATTGCCTTTCAGTGGCTTAATCAAAGAAACTATAGTTTTCTCAGGCCTTGTTGAAACTACTGAACCGTTTCACCCTTTAAAAGCAAGTGAACAAAATCCTTAGCCTAAGACATGCACCTAACATTTCTTTTCATGGCAACCTGTGTTTAAAGCAGGACAAAATTAGGGTTGTCTGAAAACTTGTACTGAAAAATGTTAGACTTCAGCTCACACTATATAATGGTGTGAGCTGCCTACACTATATATAAAGGACCTGAGGGAAGAGTACATGACAGACATTCAGTTCGTGTGAATGAATTTTTTTAATGTATGAAGAATGTATTAGGAATATATTAAATTACCTTTTTTGAACAAGAGGCTAATGTTCAATCACTGCAGATTACCTGGATGCCCAACTTCAGGTACCAGGATGGCCTTAGATGTAAAACAATGACCTTGGATTTTGGAAAAATGTTTGGCTTGTCCTGCAGAAGAATGTTCCTGCAAATCTCTCCAGGCTGTGAAAAATTCTCATAAATGATTAGAGCAAATGGGAAGAATGGAAAATTTGTACTTTTAAAATTCTGCAGAAACAATTTTTATTGTTTTGATTTTGGTTTTAAAATCAACTAATTTCTCTCTTTTCTTAGTATCCTGCAGAAATAAGAAAATATGATTATGATCCCAATTTTGCCATCAGAGGTCTTCATTATGATGTTCACCGGGTATGTATAAATAACTTTATGATGAGTTATGTAGTGCTGAGAACTTAGCCAAAGAAAATGGAGAGCTTTTAAGCTTTTCAACTTTTCACTCTGCATTGACATGTAAGGATTTTTTTTTTTGTGTTTTTAATAGCAATCTTTATTCTTTATTACTATTATTATTATTAACATAATCAATAGGAATAATAATTTTTTTAAATGGCTCTTAAGTAGAATATGTTTGGGGCATTTTGTCCTCATGGTGGGTGGAGAAAGATAACATAGGGTGCAACAGCATAAAACTAGGTAAAAGTAATCGATAAAATTATTTTGGAAGCTGTGAAGGAAGTTGCAGGGAGAGTGCACAGGTGTTCTTGAGGCAGAAAGGTTGTAGATAAAATTGCTTTGACTTTTGTAATTTCATGTCAAATAGTTTAAGTGATAACTGTTATTTTCCCTTTTTTTTAACTTGCAAGGCATTATTAATGAAGATTGATGCTTTTCATTATATTCAGCTGGGAACAGTTTACAGGTAGGTAAAGTTATTTTTCCTTTACAATAACAGTGTATGTTTTTATTTTTTGTGTCTTTTAACTGCATTTATTAGTGTACAGCATGGATTCTCACCAGGAGCTGTGCCCTGATGAGCACAGACACGAATGAGCATTGCTGGAAGGGGTTTTCTTTGCACCTGTGTGTGTACACACAGATGCGTACACATCTACTGCCTGATCCAGCACAGCTGATTCCCCAGCTCAGCCCAGGGAGAATTGGCAAGCTGGTTGGTCACATAGTGCTGACTCACTTTGTTTCCGGCTGTTAAATTGTGCTGAAAGACATCTAAAAATACCCTGAGGACTTCTCTGCTCCTGCTTTCTATGTAAATAATTGTCACAGAGTGCCTGACAGCACGACTTTGGTGTGGTTGTGTACACACTTGAGAGGTCCTGCTGTGTTTGCACAGAGCTTTTAAGTTTGGACACACCTACCAAATCAAACTTGCACCACACTTGGTAACCAGATTTTAAAAATGATAAGCCAGGCCACCTTTCTTAAAGTCATTGAACAAAAAACTTTCACCTAGGTTTATTCTGTTGCACTCTTACTTGTTTTCCCCCACCCACCATGAGGACAAAACACCCTAATTTGGTTCCAAAAGTGATGTGACCTGGAAATGGTTTGCACCACACCTTCATACTGTTTCCCCAAACACTGTACAGGTATGAGGGGAGGAAAAAGAGGCTGAAGGTTGTGAGGGCTGATGTCAAGATGATGTGTGGTCATACAGCTGCACTGTGAACTGTGTCAAGACTGTGAGCCTTGTGGTAGAAATAATGTACAGCTTTGCCTAGGCAGTCATCTCTTCACTGTGGTTATTACATGTCCATCGTCCTCTGTTGATTTGTGCTTAAGTAGCTCCTGATGCACAAGTGTTTTCTCTGGCAGTATTCAAATAGCACTTGGCACAGCTGTCTGCAGACCAGAACGTACCTCCTCAATTCTGATGGTGTTACCTGGTGTCCAGTTTACATTTTGGTTGCATTTCTTCTTCTTGCTGCCATGGAGGGGGTGATGCTGAACTCTGTACATTACAAAACCCAAGTATTATCTGCCCTGTTAGCGCACAAGACTGACTTGAATGCTGGAGTTCTGCCAGCAGCAGCTCAGAGTTGTGTCCCAGTTGGTGTGGGGACAGAAGTGTACTAAAGGAACCGGTTAATGTGGGATTCTGCCACCACAGAAGCCCCGAGGAAGTTCACGTATCATGCCTTTCCACTGCAAAGCTGGTGTGGACTCTAAGCACTGGAAGCATTAGGCTTGTGAATTAATTTATTTTTATTTTAATGCCTGGCAACACTTCTTGGTCAGACCAAAGAAGGGGGGCACTGAAATAATGGTCTGTTTTACAAAGCTGCAAAACACCATAAGTAGGTTTAGAAAAAGGAGACCAGCTGATCTGGTTTGCATTAGTGTTTTTTTTTAATCCCGAGTAAAATCTCAACTTCTGTGGCCTCTGGTGAGGATGTTTGCATGCCTGTGGTCTTTTAGATGCTTTAGTGCAAGGTGCTTGATGCTGTAAACTTTCAAAACCAAACTAAACCCTTTACTCTTAATAGTTGATAAACTGTGGGGAGATGTTATCTCCTTCTTCCCCATTCGTTGTTATATTTGAATGTTTTAATTGTCAATCATCCTTCAAGTAATTTTCAATTTTGGGAAATGGAACTGTTCATACAGTTTAAAAAAACTTCTTATTTAGTTAAAGATTATGTATATTTTTCACTCCCTTAAATATTCAAGGTCATGCTGTACAATAATCTCATTTAAACACTTAAATGTTATCAGTGCTGTATAAAAGAAAAGGCAGCATGAGGAATTACTTTGTGTTAAGAAACTGGAAGTTCTAACCACTTCTTAAAAAAACCCTTGAGGCATAGCTTTAATGGAGACTAATAAGCTCTTTTCCCATAAGAAAGTAGAAAAGGACTTAAAATTGGAATGTGTTCTGTGTGCATGAGCCTGTTAAAATGTTACTTGTTTGGTAAGGAAAGATGCTGTTTTAACTTACAAACAAAAATGTTCCTGTGACATTATTAGGGTTTAATAAGATCCGGATCTAAGTGTTAATCTGTCAGGGTTTGGTGATTACTTGAAGTTTTTAATCTGACTTTTGAACTAAAGCTAATGTTTTTTTCCAGAGGCCTCAGTGTGGTCCCAGATGAAGAAGTCATTGCAATGTATGATGGTTCCCATGTCCCTTTAGAACAAATGAGTGACTTTTATGGAAAGGTAAAACCATCAGTTGGTCTTTAAAAATGAGTGAGGATTTTTTGGCATGAGGGTAGTGGTGTTTAAATTTTGTTCTCATTATAACTAGCAGTTATATTTTGTCAATATATGATTGACTTTGATTTAGTGCTATCTGTGAAGTTTGCCCTCTAAAGTGACAAATTACTTTTTTTCTCTCCTGCTTGCTGTAGTTTATTCTCTTAGTGTTCCTTTACCAAGTCATACAGACAGAGGATGGAACACAGAAAATCAAGTGACTTTCTCAGTGTTGCACAGAGAATCTGATAAAGGCTGGGAAAATAACCATATGTACTTTACTTTTTCTGGTGGTTTGATGGCTTAGCTGGTGTAGCAGCAAGTAAATGTATGGAGGCAACTCCTGCATGGAAACTGGCAGAGTGAAAGTAAGAGGATTTGACAAAAGACAAATGATAAAAGATGAAACTTCTACGTTAAATCCTAAACTTTACCAAGAAAGTTAGTCCCTCTGGTGTGTTGCTTCCTCTTTCCCAAAAGAAGGATGAAGCTGACCTTTTGCTAAAAAAGCCTAGTTTATTTCACCCCTTTTATGTACAGGTGTTAATTTCACTTTGACATGAAAAGCCCTTTATTGTTATTGCACTTGTTCTTATTTCAAGGAGTTGAATTTAGAATTCCTGAATCTAGTCTCTGCAGCAGTTGTAAATATCACTCTGGCATTCCCAGTGGGATGCCTTGGTCTGTTTAGGTCTATACTTTCTTTGATCTTGTCAAGGACAGTGGCAGGACAAGAGGCAAGGGACACAAACTTGAAACACAGGAGGTTTTCTCTGCGCATCAGGAAATGCTTCCTTTACTGTGAGTACTGGCACAGGCTGGTTGCCCAAGGGGTTGTGGAGTTGTTGGATTCTCAGGAGCCATCTGGACAAGGTCCTGGGCAGCTGGTCTAGATGGCCCTGCTTGAGCAGGGGGCTTGGACAAGATGACCTCCAGCAGTCCCTTGCAACCTCTGCTCTGTGTTACTCTGATCCTGAGCTTCTTGCTTTACCTCCCTTCTTATTGAGAGGTATTTGGGCAGTATTTGCTGCTATATAATGAGACTCCCTACTTCTGTGAAACATAACTATTGTTATGGCTTTTGCAGACTAGAAACCTCTTCCTATGTTACTGTGCTAGTTATTGTAAATCCTTACATCTTTTTATTTTCTCATTTGAAGGAGTTAAATTGCTTTGCAATCCTAATTAGTATTCCACTTACTAAAAAACAGACCAAGCTAAGAAAACCTCCATCCCTTGTCCATCGGTGCCTCTTGTTTGCAGAAATCCAGACTTCTACTGAAGGCCTTCTCTTGACTTTTAGCTAAGCCCTGTCTTGTTTTTATGAATTAAAATACCACTCTTTAAGAATATTGATTTGGATTTATTTGAAGAATTAATCACAACGCTTTTGTTAACTTTATTGAAGGTCTTGGTTGAAAAACAATCTGTAGCAATGTGAACAGGGATGGCAAAAGCTGAATATCTGCTACTAAGCTGAAGTGTTTATACTGAACCAATGAAAGTGGTGTAATCTGAGAAACGCCTGACTTTGTTTTTTCTTTCCTTTTCTTCCCATCACTGTAGAGCTCACAAGGAAATACAATGAAACAATTCATGGATATATTTTCCTTGCCAGAAATGACACTCCTTTCTTGTGTGAATGAATATTTTCTGAAAAACAACATAGACTATGAACCTGTTCATCTGTACAAAGATGTCAAGGTAGATGTCAAGTTTTGAAGATTTAGATAAACTTGTATATTTGTGTGTCTTCTCTGTGAGCACTTCAGGAAGCTTTCACCTGTTGTGCCAGCCTCAGTGAAATACCTCACCTTAGGTTTTGTATGGAGTAATTATGGGTATACAACCATAAAAACATAAGTAAAATTAAGGTAGAGCTTGGAAAAGAATCAACTGAAATTTGTTTGAATGCTGACATTCTAGGGCTGTTGCTCTTTTTGTAGGTTTGAGGGTTGAATAGGGGGAAAGTGAAGAAGATCTTGTAAGGTGATAAAAGTTCTTTTGATTGTTGAATATATCCATTTTCTCACTATCAGGCATTTACCAGGCTATAGGGAATGTAAGAGGCTATAGGAAATTCCAGTTCAGAGCTTTCATTTTGGCTAGTGTGCCATCATTTGCTATCTCATACTTTTGAACTATCTCTGTTCCCTGTTTACCTCTCTTCTTCCTCCAGAAAATCTCTAGTACTAGTCCAGAGTAATTTGACCCTCTTGATTCTTCAGGATGTGTCCTGCAGAGGAGATAATTGTATTTCATGGTTATGTAACATAGAGAAGACCAGTTCTTGTGGTTTCTCTGAAGTGTGTAGAGAAATTTCTGTACTATTCAGCATTACAAGGTTTTTTTGAAACCTTATAGTGGTATGTATTGAGGACATACCCTGTGTTAGTACCAAAATGGCACTACCACTGTTCTAAGTGGATCTGTCTGGTGCAGAGCTGCCTCAGGAGAGCTGTTCAATGCCTCCAGAGCGCCTTATAAGTACTTTGTTCAAACATTTAGCTTTTTTCATCTGTTATAAATTCCTTATGTAAATAATCAGGGCATTTGTGAGTGATTGTAATTTAAAATCTGTCAGATGTGCAACTTTTTTTTTTGTAAGAGGAAAGGAATGTGTTCTGCTCCAAAGGTCACTGGCAATCTGTGATGACTCTGCTTCTGCAGAGGGCTTTCACCCCACTTCACCCTCCTGAGCAACCTTTCACAGTTATGTAAAACAGTCCCTCTGCTACATAGTTTTGTACTTCCCAAAATTATGAAGTTAATTTATCAGAAAACAGGCTTAGTCTTTGTCTAGTGGTGGCATCATATATATATGTATATGTTCATATATATAATTGAACACTATGTGGCATTTCTGCAGAATTGGAAATGTTAAAGGAGTTGTTTTAAAAACAAATTACTATTGCTATTTGATGAACCCTTGAAAAGATGAAGTTCTTCACTGTTCTTTGCTTTCCTTACAGGATTCAATCAGGGATGTTCATATCAAAGGAATAATGTACAGAGCAATTGAAGCAGATATTGGTAAGTACTAATGGTATAATCTACGAAAGCTTTTCTTACTGATAGTATATGATTTTTATGGCTTCCCTATTTAAAGATTACAAATTCTAAATTTTTAAAGTTTGAAAGAGTTATTCCCACTTGTCAAAGGTGCATTTAAGTATAACCTTGTGTTGCATACAAAGTTTTTCACAAGAGTTTTCTCAATTAATGCTGTGTTTTCCCCAACCCTCACAGAGAAGTACATCTGCTATGCTGAACAAACTCGTGCAGTGTTAGCAAAGCTGGCTGATCATGGCAAGAAGATGTTTCTCATCACAAACAGTCCCAGCAGCTTTGTGTAAGTGAGCAGTTTTCTCTTTAACTATGCATTCTTAAAGAATGGGAAGATGAGCTTCTCTAGTATAATTCATTTTATTGCACATGTAACTGCACTTTGCTAGACTTCATTGTTAATAATATCCCTCTGTCCTTTTTAGGGACAAAGGCATGAAGTTCATTGTTGGCAAAGACTGGAGAGATCTCTTTGATGTGGTCATTGTCCAGGCTGAGAAACCAAACTTTTTCAATGATAAGCGAAGGTGAGTGTTCAGTCAGTGAAGAATGATTCAAGCAGCTCTTCCATATAAGGTTATAGAGTGTGTTAGGAAATATTTTTGTTTGGCTGCAATGTAAAATGAAATCATATTTGATGAAATCCTGGGTAAGGTCATTACAAAATGCAGCAACACCCAATGCTGAAGTCTGAATATTTACCCTTTCTTGCCCAAGAAAGTTCTAGGAACTGCCTATTGGAACAGCTTAGGGGCACAGAAGCTGTTTTTTAACATCTTATTTGCACATTGGTGAAGTGTGCTTCTTCCCTAATAAACCTGAGAAATACTGATGCCTTTCAAATTAGACCCTTATCTGGAAATGTCTTACATTGCTTCTGGGATTATTTTTTTTTTTAATCACACATGGTATTTAAAAGGCATCTGTCTGGCTGACAGACTGGAATATTTGGACTAGTTGTTATTAAGTAAACACGTTTCTAATGTGTGTGCCCTACTTTTACCCTTGAAAAAGACCTGCTCCTTTATGTGTGCTTATGATTTGAAAGTGAGATAGAGGGAGGTGGGATTATTTTCCCTTTACTTTTTGCATTTAATTTTAAAAAGAACTTTGCTATATGTGTTGGCCCCAGTCCTGTGCTCTCTCATCTTCAGTTGTCCAGGTGTGAAAGCTGAGGGATTGGGCAAGATTCCTACACATCTGGTTTTTTGTGTTCTCTCCTCCTTAGTGGCAGACAGTCCATGCTGTTTCTTCACCCCTGCCTGGGGTCCCTGCCTTACTTCTCAGCAGTTGTTCTCAAACTGTGTCTATAAATGTCATAGGTATACTGGAGAGTTACATTGCTTTTCGCTGGTTAAAGTGAAAGTTTTGGAGTTTTGCTTTTTCTCTTACAAAATTCAGATGCTAGAGATATTTTTTTCCTTTTGAGATATGAATGTTTTTAATGTTAAGACTAATCTCCTAAGAAGTGTCAGGATTTCTACAGCAGCATAATAATTGCATATCTATTCTAGACCATTTCGGAAGGTGAATGAAAGGGGAGTCTTGCTCTGGGACAAGATTCACAAGCTGCAGAAAGGCCAGATTTACAAACAGGTATGCTTTCAACAGACTCTTTCTATTGAAATTTAATACCTATTTCCTAGAATCCTAAGCTTCTTTGATCTAAAAGCTTCTAAAATGCAGATGCATTCTTTAAGAGAGTTATTTTAATGTCTGAAGTTGTGCAAAATCACTGTTGATGTTATATGTCCTTGTCTCTTGAAGTGCTACTATCACTCAAATCACCTGTAAAATTTGGGATACATAGTGTATAAACTGAAGACAAGATTGGTGATATGAAATATTTTTAGTGGTGTACTAAGTTCCTTTTTCATGCCTGTGAAGGCACAAGTCACATGCTGCTGCAATGTCCATGTCATTATTTCTGCAGGGTAACTTGTATGAATTTCTGAAGCTTACTGGCTGGAGGGGCTCTAAGGTTCTCTACTTTGGTGATCACATATACAGTGACTTGGCAGTAAGTAGTTTGCTTTCCCAAAATCAGAGAAAAGATGAAGCTTTCTGTTAGTTTTCCTCTCTTCCTCCTCAGTTATTCAATGTAACACACTTTCACTTGAGATTTTAAAATACAACAAAATTTGGTAGTTAAGCCATATTGCTTTTTTATTCTTTTCAGCAAAGAACCTTGGTGCTGTAAAATGCCAACCATATTTTCCACCTGACTTGTAGCATTTAATTTGTTTACTAACTGTGGTCAGGAATGTGTGAGGTTGCATTTCTGATCCAGATACTGATTGTGTCAGATGTAATAGAGAGTAAACACAGATATACAAATGTACAGGATATGCCTGACTTGGATGACAGCTGAGTGAACTTGTTTTGAATGCAGGATGCAATCTTCCTGTCACTAGTTGTAAATGTTCTTTCCAAGATCTTGCTCTGATTTGAATCCCCACTCTCCAGACTTTTTTTTTTTTTTTTTTTTTTTCTCCACTTTATGAACAAATTCTCTGTTAAGTGTTACTTTAGGATAAGTGACCACCACTTGGCTCTTTTGTAATTGATTTCTTATGAATGCCTGGATGTGACTTTTCCACTGCCAAGTTTTGGTAATGTGTTTCAGCAGCAGCAGATATTAACATTTTCCCCTCAGTCTGCTTTTAGAAAGAACAGTAACTTTGGCTGCTTCAGAAGACTGACGGCCAAGAGGTAGATGCAGCTCTGTTCTGCTCTGGCACAATGGAGAGGAAAGCACAGGTGGCAGCTGCCTTGTGTTGTACCTATCAGAAGGAGCTTAAATAGCTGAGGCTCCTGCTTGTAGCCTTCTGTCAGCTGGGTGTGTGGGTAAACAGCACAAACCCAGCACACAGTTCCTCCAGGTACTGCTGGCAGCAGCAGGGCTCTCATCTACAGAGGAATTTCCTGCTGTTTGTTTTAAACTTCATGAATGAATGTTTATTTGCAAGTGCTTGTGTGTTCTTCATCTCTCTCCAAAAATGTAGGATTTGATGCTTAATCAGAAATTAAATTCTATTGTCCATTGGCACAGTTAAGTCCCACTCTTTCATGCTTCTTTGTACATAAAAACCAGTTAAATTAGTGCTGAATGGGGTAAGCAATAGTCAGATTCTTTTCTTTTACCCAGCTCTTTTTAAGACCAATATCTGTATTTTGTAATTCTTGGTAAATAGGACTTGACCCTGAAGCATGGCTGGCGCACTGGTGCGATTATTCCAGAGTTACGATCGGAGATTAAAATCATGAACACAGAGAAGTACATTCAAACCATGACCTGGCTGCAAACCTTGACAGGATTATTGGAACACATGCAGGTTTGTGCTCTGCGGGTGTGTAATCGGCTCTGGGGAGCCAGAGGGATCCAGCCAAATTTCTAAATGCTGGACATTGATGTTTGCAAGTGCTTTCAGTCTCACTGAAGTGTTGGACTGTAGATAAATGCAATTATTTGTGTGGTTACTTAATAGGATTTTTCTCAACATCTTGTTCCCTTTCTCCGTTGGTCAGCCTGGATCAGTTTCTGCTTTTGGTTGTTTAAAATGCACGTGGATAAGTTCTGTATATGGATCTCTGAATTATTCCTCATGTCCTGTTAGCTGATAAGGGTTTATTAATAGAAAGGCTTATTTACAAAGTTATCCTTAGTTACAGATTATCCATACTTTATATTTCAGGTTCACCGTGATCCTGATTCCCAAATGATTTTAGAAGAATGGAAGAAGGAAAGAAAAGAAATGAGGTAAGACACTGGGATGAAGAATTTGCAGCATGCTTTGGCAGCCAAGGGTTCTATGCAGTTTCTTCCATAGGTTTCTTTGCAATTGCTTTCCATCCCTGGTTTATACTCCCTCGTAGTTACAGATATTATAAAATATTTTTAAACCAATTTTCTAGCAACTCTTCTCCCCGCTGACACTTTGTACATATGGACCCTTTTCCCTCTTCCCTGTCTTTAGAACAGATGTAACTTTTCTATGTGAAAAGATAACATCGTATCAAATCCCTTTCCCTCTCATTTTGATTCTTCTGTCCCTCTGTGTTCAGCTGTCACTGTTGATGACACAGCTTCTGCAGGAATAAAAAATGTACGTCGTTTTCAAGACTTAGGTCACTTTTCCAGTTTTTTTACATGATTTCTGCAGATTGTGTGTAATATGTCTTAGAATACATAGAAACTGAGCTCTGTGCTAGACTGGATTTAACAGTGGATTTATCACAAAGATAGGTAATAGGGCTAGAAGTCCTAATAATCTATTGTCATGAAGGTGAAATCCCTAAATGCAGGGGGTGTAAAGAGCACAGTTTTCAAGGCCAGCAGCTGTTACCACCAAGCAGCCTTCCTCAGAAACGTGGGAATAAATAAAATGGGAATGAGTCTTGGCAGTGACTAATGCTCAGAACTTAATTCCAAGATGTGTTTAAGCTTTTTGTGTGCATTAAGCCAAATCTGCCTTTTTCTTTAGAAGTCTTTCAGCTTTGAACATTGGATGTGATTAGTATTTAGATAAAGGCAAAAATCTTCTTTCGCAATCTGTAGAAAAGCAGGCTTGAGATGTCATGATTCTAGTGTCAGAAGCAACTTCTCTCTAGTGGGAGATGTGTGAAGTGCTTCACAACTGTGATTTCTAGACCTGGGTTGTACAAGAGGTAAAAAACTTTTGGGGCACATTTTGGTGTTTTGAAGAACAATGGCAGGATCAGGATTTCAGGATCTGCTTGCTTCAGGTTATGGATGCCAGCTGATGAAGAGATGTGTGCAGGTCTGTTCATTTTGTTGTCTTTGTTTTCTCTTTTTTGGGGATAGGGAAATGAACAGGAATTTCTTCAATGCACAATTTGGAAGCATATTCAGAACTGATGAGAATCCAACTTACTTCCTGAGACGTCTCTCTAGATTTGCAGATATCTACATGGCATCACTGAGCTGTCTCTTGAACTACGAACCTGATTACACGTTTTATCCAAGGAGGACTCCTTTGCAGCATGAACTTCCTGGCTGGTCAGACCAGCTGTGCACTGGTACATTCAGAATACCTTTCCTACAAGAGACAGTTCAGATCAAATAAACTCTTGGTGACTCCTCTCTGAAATGGACAGATATCTGTTGGTTTTCTTGAATGTACTTGTATTTTATTTAAGTCACTTAAATCTGTTACCTTGGTTTATATGTATTTCATACTTATTCTCATAAGCTTTTTACCTGTTTTCTCCTCTCCTGCTCAGACATGTGAAAAGTCCTCTTGCACACAGAAGAGATGATGGACTGCCACATTTGTGGTGAGCCAGGAGGGAGGAGGGCACATCTGAGGCAGAGGACTGATGGTGTTCTGGGGTGGTTATTTTTGCTTGTTCATTGAAAATTTTGATCTGCAGCCTTGTGGCTTACAAAGAAATACCAGGACTCTGTCTTCTGCTCCTTTTCAGCACTCCAGCTGGAGCCTGGAATGGATCTTGGCACAGAAGAGCTTAAATCCAGTATTAGTAATTCAGTGATACAAGTTAGTAACCAGCTTAGGGTGAGACTGAGAGGGATGGTCACACTTTGTACCTTTCCTTGCTGCTACAGGTGGAGCCTTACCTGTGAGGGGCCAATGGCTGGAGTGTCCTGGCTCTGCTGCACTGTGCTCAGGCTCCTGGGCTCTTTCTCTTGGCTGTGCAGCTTCTGTTCTTGCCATGTCTGTGCTTGGCTGCAGGTGGACCTGAGCCTAAAACTGAAACTTGCAGTAGCTTGGGCTGCTTCAGCTTCCTTCTCTCAACTTCTAGGTACCTTTTTATTTTTGAGTTTCAGAACATGTCAAGTATCCACTCTTCAATAATAGTTGTTTCAAGAGATTTTGCATTTTGTGTTTCAAAGCGGAGACAGATCTCTCTATCAGGCTTTAGTTTGATCCTAAATGCTGCTTTTCAAGGTTTAACAGTGTCTTATTCCAGTGGTATGCAATGTGGCTTTGCTGTTCCCTAGCAGAGAATGTATTTCATATAGCCTTCAGTAACGGACTTCTACAGTCAAAAGTAAACACGCACAATGGGCAAAGGACTTAAAGGAAAAAATAAGAAATGAGAAAGAGAAACCCAGAGTTTTCTGATGACGTGTTTTTAGCTCAAGCCCTGAAAGCAAAAGTAGGGGTGGTACGTATTTTGAATAAAGAAAAATAGTTTTGGTATAGATTAGAAGTTAGACTGAATTACTGATATTGAAGGTAATGCATGAACACAAACTCTGGGTAGTATATGTGTTTGAAAGATTTGAGCTGAAATATGTCTATTTTGCACAAGGAAAACATCAGTTGATGTATTTCCTCAGAGGCACTTTATAGTACTGCTATATAGTTGTTTTTAAATAAGAATTTTTTCCTTTATCTGAATCCAAAGGAAATGTTTGATTTTTTTTAAGTGGTGCTTCCCACCCTAGCCACTTTAGAAGGCATAATATGATTAATAATTTTCAGATTTTAGTTATTAGAGGCTTGGTTTTTAAAAGCATGTGACTAACAAAACATAGAGCATTTGATATTCATTTTGGGATATCACTTGCTTTCTATGATGATTGTCAGGCAAACAAACTTTTGTTGACCAAAAGTTTTCTGGTTTGGTTTGTTTTTGGGGTTTTTTTTGTTTGTTTGTTTGTTTATTTTTTACCTGGCTATATGTGCAGGTACCTGGATTGAATTTCATATACAGTATATTTCATGTTTTTAAAAGCATGTTTGCAAAGTAAAAATGTATTCTAAATCAGCCTGCACAATTTTATAAGTAGTTTTCCTGTATGCTTGAAATCAGTACGAAGTTCTCAGAGGCGGTTTAGATTTTATGATTTTCCTATGCTCCTATTTCAAACATGACTCGAGTGTATGATTTAAACACCCCTGTGTTTAAACAGATGAATATACTTGAAATGAGTGAGTTCATCTGACTGTCCTGCTTGTTTTGCTGGAATAAAAAGATAACGTGTTGCAGGAAGTTAGTTTGACTGCATCAGGAGTTTAATTGGTGGGGCTGTGCAAGAAATATTAACATAACTTGATAATGAAATATGAAGATGAGAATATCCTGATTTGCCTTCAGTTCTTTATCCCAATGCTCAGCTTTAACTGAACTTGGTGTTACGTGTGTGTAGCACCTTTATGCTCCAGAGATTTCAATGCACTCTTTAAAAAAAAGACCCACCCAAACCACTGTACATCCTGTGTTAAGCAGGAACAGTTTAATTGGCTTGGATGGTTATATTATGCACATAATGCAGGTTTTGCTTCAAGATTTTCTTCTCTCACCCTTCCTTTCTCTTAAATTAGAAATCAAACTTCTCTACCAAGCTATGTTGCAACAGCCAGCTGAAGTAAAATATTGTTTATATTGCATGACTTGTTGAAATAAACAGTGTTGCATGAAAAAGTTAATTATTGAAGGGTTATGTTTCTTTGAAATAACCCAACTATATATAATATAAAATTAAGTGAGAATATTCAAGTGTATTATTTATTTTTCAGTGCTGAAGTGCTGCTTGTTAACTTTTTAAAATGTCTTGCATTTTTTTAATGGTTTCACCTTAATGCTCTCTACATTACTCATTTTAACCTTATGCTACTGATTTCAAAGAGATTTTTAGGAATGTTTAATGGGCAGTGTCTCTACTAATTTTGGGAGTATGGTTCATTTGAACACCAAAGCAAGAAGAAATTTTTGTTCTGGTCTATCAAAAACACAGAGCTGAATAGCCTGTGAATAAAAAAAAAGAGTTTAATGAATTGTGGAGCTTTTTTTTGTGATAAAAATATTTAATGATTATTACAAAAATAAATGCTTGGACTTTATCTTCTGGTCTCTGTGAACCTTAATATTTTGATTAACTGGGAAGAAGGAAAGAACATGAGTTGTATTGATTGCAACGTTCTGTGGGGAAAGCTCTCCTAGATGTGTGTGAGTGTTTGAATGTGTTTGTGTTCTAAATTTTCTAAAGTGTGTGAAAACAAGCAGGTTTGTGTCGGGGGACAGGGGAAGGAGTTGAGGAAATTGGCTGTCTGTTTGTTTCATCCAGATGAATGTGTATTTATTTACACCTTATATTCCCTTCCTTGGGATTGATAGCTGCATCAACAACCCTGGATTTGCCAACCACCTTGTTCTCAGGGAGTGCCTCCTGGGGTAGTTCCCTGTGTTTCCTGGACTACTCTCCTGTCCCTATAGATTTGGGGGATGTTACTGCTGCCAGAAAGAAAATCTTTCTTTTCTTGCTGTTTTGTGGTTTCTTTCATGTTCTCACGTTGTCATTATGATATTTAATATTTTGATGGAAGGAGGTGACAGTGAATCAAACTCAAGTTTGATTCATCTCTAGTAATGTGTGGTGGCAGTGGCAGCTGTTCCTGCTGTGCTTGGTGAAAACACAGTATGTGTGTGAAGGAGCAGCTGCTGCTGCTCCTCTCAGACCTGAAGAACTGAATGTAGACTTTGCATGGCAAGGAGATGTTCATCTTTATGGTCCACTTTTCATAAAAATGGTTCATTTGAATGCTTTCATATCACCTGCATTTCTTCCTAAAGCTGCCTCAATTACTGCTTGCCTTTGTACAGCGAGGTGAGATGTAAACCAAACACCAAGCCAAGGTTGAGAAAAGACAGAGAAGCCAGAGGAGGCCAGGGGGACAGTCAGGATAGTTGTGCTTCCTGCTGCTGACTATCTAACAGGAGAGTATACCAGCAAAAAAATCCCCTCAGTTTAAAAATAGAGGTTTACCACATGTTCTGTTTCACACTTCCCTGTTCTAATTGTAACTGAGCCAAAATGAAAGCACAGGCCTGGAGTACTAGATAATTCAGGATATTTGCCAAGTTAGCAGCCCTGTGCGCTTGTGGCCATTTTAAAGTCTGTGAAGAAGAATAAAAGCAGTTAAATAGCAGGACAGTGAAAATCAGCTGTTTTTCCCAGAGAAGTGTCTGCTTCTGGGTAGGTTAGTTGAGGCGCAATTTTGTTTTTAGCACTCACAGTTGGTACTGCTCAGATTCAGCCAACACTTCTGAAGTTGGTATCTCTGTGAGCTGTATAGAAGGTATCTTAAACAAAGCTGCGCTCTTTTGGTTTTTAATTTATAACAAGATTTTATTCCCTGTAATGTAGGTGCTCTTTTTTTTCACAGTAAGTGTAAATAAAAAATGTGTTTATTAGCTGACTAATGCCAAATTCAGTCTTTAATTCTGATCATGAGGACCACTCATCACAAGCTGTTGGTCATCTGAATCCTATAAAATAGAATAAGAAGAAAATCAGACTTGAACATTGCGTTAAGAAAAAAAAAGTAACTTTTTGGCAAATTTGTGCGTACAGATGGCAGAGTTGGCACCTGACATTTTTGCACCAAACAAGTCCTTTTACTGGATGCAAAATGGTGCATTTTGATTTTAGACTCTGCATGTACATGAGGGTGCAATCTTTCCTTTCCTGGATTCCCAGCTCCCTCCCTGCTGTGTTTCAGATTCTTTGGAGTGCTAGCGTGGCTCTCAGCTGCATTTGTAGCAAGGAGACATGAAGACAAAATTAGAAGGCTTTTTTAAGTTTGTATAGATATGTCACTGTCATCCAGTGGCATTTGAAGTCCAGTTTAATTCAGCTGCCTTTGAAGATGGCCTTGAGATGCAGCTGTTGACCACAGCTTCAATTTTACTACAGGGGAGGCAACCCAATTTCAGGCAGGAGGGAGACAGGAGAGCCAGGAACTCAAATGTTGGCTTCTTGAATTAATTTTTCTTTTCCAACTAGACATTTTTCTTTTATAGAGTCATTCCCTCTTACCATTGTGTTAGTAGTGTCTCCATCTCAAATCAAAATGAACACTTACTAAAAAAAGATCGTAAGCAGGTTCTGGTGAAGTCAGTGTTGAAGAACATTCATATGAGGGGTTGGTGATATTTGAAGGCTGTGACTTGTCCAGTGATGTTGTGTCAGTGTCATCTTTTGCCTACAAAAATGCACACAAACTTGCTTAAATTTCATCCTCTTCCCCCAGTGCATTAAGTGGGGCACTTCAGCTTCCCTACTCGCTGGTGCAGTGTTGTGATTCAATGGCTTTGTTGTCTAAATCTGTCTCTGGGCATGAGCTGTGGTTTTGGTTGTTGTTTTATCTCAGGTCACTTAACACTGGTATCTCTTTTCCTCTCCCTTCTTATTTTTAAGCCTCAGCAAAAATGGGAGAGGAAGTGTGTCCCTGAAACGGTGCTTGGGGTAAAAAGCACCTGGTTGGTCTTGAGGGCTCTCATTGAAGCTATTTAAAAATAGAAGTGTTTTCTCTGGCTCTTGGCTACTGGGTTTTGTTTCTACAAGATGATTCACATTACATGCAGGGACTAGAACAGGAAGGGATTTCTGTTCACTTCCAGGCTTTATTTTGGGTTTGTTCTTGTGTATTTTTAAACTTTTTTTCCTCATCCCTCATCTCTGTAGTTTGGCTGTTGCTGACTGGTTTTGCATCTATGTGTTGCTAGCAAAATTAATTAAGAGAAATCAAGCATGGAAGTGCATAAGTATAAAAACCTGCACTTTTCAATCCTACAGGCATTTCAATTTGTTTGTTGGATCTGGCCTTTTTCCTATGAAACATTTCAACCTCCAGAACAACAAAAGTAATACAAATGGAGGAGGAGAACAGGTGCCCTTTCAGTGGTTTTAATTCCTTGCTTCCCTAGGGGTGAGCTTTCTGGGGAGGCAAGGACTTCTGTATTGCTGTGGTGTAGTTAAGTCAGCTTTGGGCCAGTCCTTGGTGTTGGAAGTGTCTCTGTGGGCAGACACTTGGGTGGGGACACTTCCCCACTTTCTCAGTGTCTCAGTCTGAACAGCTCAAGTATGAAGTGATCAGGAATGTTCTTAGCTTAACAAAATGTGTGGAGAAACTGAAAGTTGTGAATTTGGGAAGTGCAGTTGTTCCCCTCTGCTTCGTGTTCCCACCTGCCACCTACCTTGAAGTGCTGGAAGCCTATGTTTTTCTTCCTGAACCTGAGGTAAGAATATCCAATAAGAGCCACAATTCCAGTAACTAGACAGATGCCAAAGAATATTCCTGTCCCAGTACTGGCATGGAGAGGAGCCTGGAAGCAAGGGAGAGGGTGGATGAGATATGGGTGGGCTCTGGTCAGCTTACAGCACATACAGTGCCCCTTTGAGATATGCTCTGGTCCTGAGTTGTTCTTGTGCTTGGGTTTCCTGGTAGGTGTTCCCTAGAGACATTGAAATGTGCCCTTTTGATAGAATCACAGAACTGTTTATGGTGAAATAGAGGATTGACTCCAACTGTTCACCCAGCACTGCCAAGTCCATCACTAAACTTTGTGGACCAAGGAGACAGCTGGATAACTGGGAGCTTTGCAGGAATTCATGCAGGCAAAAGATATCTATTTTCAAAACACATTGTTGTTTTGGATAGAAATGAATGCCAAGGCATGAGTAAACAAGGTGTCTTAGAAGCTTGAAAGTAGAAGAACTAAAATGGAGCTTTTAAAAACCTCTGTTACATACATGAGCTCCATTATTTTATATAAAGAAAAGAAATTATAACTGTGGGAAGAAATTGTTCAGGCAAATTTTTGGTATCACTGGTACCTGGTTTTCAACTTCTAATTCTCTTTGAAAGTAACCTTTTAAGCTGAAAGCTGTATATATATCAGGGAAACTGGGACTATATGAATGTCAGCAATGAGTTCAGGGTAAAATAAGACACAGTTACTTCTCACCACCCCAAAAACCTGAATCACTATGTACTTACAGGTTCTGATGGAGCCTTTAAAGGCTCTGAAATGATGTGGATTATCCCGTTGGAAGCAATTATATCCCACTCTACAATGGCACTTCTGTCCACATATCGGATCTCACTCTGCCAGGAAAAGAAGGAGAGAGCTGAGCTTTGACCCTTCTCCCTTTGGAACTGAAATTGACATTGAGATGGTTTCCCCACCTCAGTTGCTGACACCCGGAGAGAAAAAACACTTGGAATAAGACATGGAAAGTTACACTTGCTGCCTCCCTGGACATCAGCCTGGGATGGCCCCTGGCTGATCAGGGTTCTCCTGTGCATGAAGTAGCCATCATCATTACCTGCATGTTGCCTTCATGTTCCTCTGTTCCTATTTCCCCCTTTCTAACTAAAGGTTTTGTGATCTTTGTGGAGTTGCCAAGCTCTACCTAGAAGTGCTGTTGTTCTTTAGTGCCAGGCAGCCACTTTGACTGTGGAGGATGCCACTTGCCACTCAAGTTGGAAGGCTGGAGTTTGCTTGCTGTGAGCAAGGCTCTCTTGATGTCTTCTGCCTCTCCCAGAAAGTTACCAAGAAACTTTACAAATGCCAACATCTTTCTTTAATCAAAAGCTGCTGCTTCCATCTCTTCACCTATCCCACAGCCACCTCCCATAATCCTACCAAGCTGAGAGAAGAGTTAAATGAAGCCCATATCCCCATTTTTCCATTCCTGAAAGCCACTTCAACAGCTTCCTTTGAGTTTTGTAAGAGATATCCATTTGCAAGCTTGTAAATTTGCAGTTTGACAGCTACTATCCTGCAGTCTCTGGACAGGAAACAGCCTTCTGAACCCAGTCTCTCATTGCTGCCCACTCTAAACTTATCAAAATGCCCTCCAGATCAGTGTGTCACTTGATTACAGGGTATAGCATAAAAGAGGAGGAAAAGCACAAATATGAGAAATTTATTACAGAGGTACCTGATCAGCAGTGGGGACTTGATGTTCCTGGCCCCCAGTGTTTGTAATGAGGAGTTTTTTCCCGAGGCGATTTAGAAGGACGGTTCCATTGATCAAGTCCTCATAAAACATTATATTGGCATTGGATAAATGATACTCAATGTCTCTCCCAGAAAGTGTCTGCAAATGAGGGCAAAATACAAGGAGTGTTAATGGATCTCATTAATCCTTTGGATTTACTAGTAAGCTCTGTGCCTGTGACTTTTTCCCCTCTTCTGCTATTGATGCTGCAGCAAGTGCAGCAACATTAGAGGTCATTGGGAAATCTGCATGGGAACAGTGAGACATTCTTCCCTGCTGGCCTCTGATGGCTGCCTGCAGCAGGCAGGACCTTCATTCCAGCGGGACAAAGGATTTTACTCCTCTGTAGGATGACCTGAAGTGATGAGACACAGAGATATCCAAACAGCTTGAAGATGTGAACCAATGCATCAACCCTTGTGAATTGTATGACACGGTGTTTGATTGAAGGAAGGAAAGAAAGAATAAAAGGGATAAGCATAGAAGTGAAGTTAGGAATGGATGCCTTTAATGTATTTGTGGGAAATACCAAAGCTGTATGCAGCTTTCTTCAGATAACTGTGCTCCATGCTAATGAGCCAGAACAGACTTCATCTCAGGCAGGGTTACTAAAATCCCTCATGGAAAAGTCTCTGTAGTGACTTGAACACTCAATAACTTTGCACCCCTAACCATGGAAGGGAAATGGAATTAATGAATTAGTGTCTTTTTGAGACCTTTTGTGAGCACAGTTTAAATTATATGGGGTAAAGCAGAAGTTATGTCATACTAAAATTATTTTTCTAAGCTTAAATTTCAATGGGATGCAGAAACCCATAATAGCTGTTTAAGAAGTGTTGTTAGAACAAGGAAGGAAGAAAAGAAAAAACCCTGACCTCATTTTCCTTCAACCCACTATCACTGGGAGCAAAGAGGGTGGCATGCACTGACAGGTCTGTGAGGTACTGCAGGAACTCTCTCCCCTTCCTAGAGGTGTTGGAGTAAGCCATGATGTCCTAGGCAGAAACAAAATCCAGCTTTACTAGAGAGCAATTGTGCACTTCTGTGCAGAGAGGGGAGAAGATGACACTGTATAAATGACAACAAAGAACTCTGTTGTAAGCCATGAAGCAGCTCTGGAGTGACTTTCCAAAGGAATTTTGTATTCAAAACCCAGCTCCAGCTGCTAATTTGATAAGTACATATTAAACTGATTTGCAGATGTTGAGCCTCTGTTGTCTTTGAGGCTGCTGATACATATGGTGCCATTCTGAGTAGTGACAAATAAAGAACTCTTAACAATTTGCCTTTTTCCAGTAGCAATTCAATGATATTCCAAAGCACAGTGCTCTTTGTGATGCTTAAAAAGTTGTGCAGTCTCCTTTAAGCTAAAGCTGCACCAGGCTATTTTAATTCCAACTGAATTTTACAACACATAAACCTCTATGGAGCAAGTAATTAAAAAAGTAGTAACTAAGTTCTGGTTTGGATTTAGGCCAGATAGGGGCAGATTTAGACCACTTGGACTTCTTTCCCTGGTGTGTTGTTATTGCCTGTTTCCTGGGCCTGTAAAGCAAACCCTGGATACAACACTCAGGGCCTGCTTTGCTCCACTCCCACCCCAGCCTTGGCTCCTACCGACAGGAAGTTTGTCAGTGTTGGGAAGGACATCAGCACTTGCAGCAAGTTCCCACTACAGGAGATGCCATCCCCCACATAGCCTGGCTTGCAGGTGCAGTTCACCTCTGAAAGGGACAAACAGGGAGAGCTGTATGGACAAAAAACCTTTCCAAGAAAGCTTTAGGTTGCCCTGTGTCTGAAATACTACTTGTAAGCAACAAGTTAGGTTTTTTTATTAAAGTTAAAAAAGAGGCAGTCTCATGCAGTCTTATCCTTGCATCAGCTTGTGGCTGATGGAAGGAACCAAAATCTGGGCTGCTGCTCTCATTTTCACAGAGGGAGGCAAAGGACCCTCTTACCTTTCTCCCTGTAGCAGAAAACATCCCAGGTTTCACTCAGATTGACTCTTCTCCCGTAGTCTACGATGCCAACATATCCAGAGCCACAGTTTGGGGAGGAGAAGCCAGTGGGGTAGCCCACTCTTTCACCATCTAGCCAGCCAGCAGAGCACAGGTGGTACCTTGCCTGTGGTCAGCAAGCCAGAAGGAAAAATCTCAGGGGAAAAGCTGGGTGGTGTGGCTGGGGAACTGCACATGGAATGAACAGAGCTCCTGGGGCACTCAGGCAGCACCTGCCCTGCCAGCACCAGTCCAGCCTCACATTTTGCTAAAGGTGTCTCTAAACAGTGAGCGTCTTTCTTCCTTCCATAGTTGGAAGGAGCCAGAAAGAGACAGTCAGTCTGACCCACTCTTCTAAAACAAGTTTTGCAAACCCAAGCTGAAATGCTCATCACACTGACATCAGCAATTAGTTGTATATAATGTGCTCAATGGAGGTAACATGGAAATGGGTCTGTTAATAGCCTTTGAGAAAAAGATTCCTGGAGACTTACTTTAAAGAAATAAATTAAGTATAATTCTGAAGTGTACATTTCTTTATGAAGTGTTAATAAAATCTCCTTGAAAATACTCTGGAAGTCTAACCACCTCTCACCCAAGCATCACTGGAAACAAGAACTTGGCAAGTGGTTTCAGTCCTGTGTGAGCAGGCATGAAACCAATAAAAAGTCAGGTAACTGCTGAAGCCAAACGTACCCTGGGGCATGGGTGAGGGAAAGGAGAAAAAAAGACGCTTATTAGCACAGAGCAGCCTCCTTGCTCCTCCCTGTCCATTTACTCTGTGTCTCAGTCCTATTTGGGCATCTCCTCACCTTCTGTGCATACAGCAGCTGGTTGTAGGTAGCGATGGTGGCCGACTCGTTGGCACAGGCCTCCCTGGCCTGCTTGTAAGACATCTTGTACTGTCCCGCGGGGGAGCGCAGGTGGAACACCCCGACCGTGGTGTCTGCAAAGAGAGACAAGGACCAGCTCTTCCTGAAGGGGTTTCCATGCTATGGTGCAGAGTCAGCTCTGCAGTACAAATACCCGTAGATTTTGTGAAATGTAGTTAGAGCGGATTGGTTCCTCAGGGGTAACATTCCTACCTGGAATGCCCTCACACATTGCTTCATGAATCTGCAAGTACGTACATTCATGTTCCAAGGGTAATCTCATTGTTTCATGGGGACATTAAGTAGAGGCCAGAGTGAGCTTACAGCTCCTGGTGACTGGCCTGAGGGCACGGGGCTGGCTGTACGCAGGATGTGCCCTCCTCACCTTGGAAGTGCAGGTCGGCACAGCTGGCGTCAGGGTGGCACTGCCCATTGTCCTGCAGGCAGCGGTCAAGGGGCAGCTGCATCACGGAGCAGTTCAGCCCATCACCAATGTAGTTGTTTTTACATTCACACCTACGTCTGTCCTGCTCAGGGAGAGAAGGAAAAAGGCCAAGACGAGGATTTAGCTGACATGAAACTGGTGTTTCAGGCAGCATTCTGAACTGTTGGGGAAATTTCACTTGATATAATCAGGAATGGACAAACAGAAGAATTGCTACTAACAACGAAGCCAAACATTTACACATGTACTTAGGTGCTTTGCTGAATTAACACCGAAGCACAGTTTCATCCACAAAATTAATAACACGCCTTGGAGGGTTATATGACACAAAAACGGATGGCAAACATATTAAATGATACTTAAATGACTGGCAGGGAAGCGAGCATGGAATTTACCAGCCCACTGCTAGTAATAAATGAGAACTATAAACTAAGTGGTGACATCCAGGGATTGTAATGATTGACAGCTGGAATGGGTTATCAGCAAGACTTTTCTAGATCACTCCTGGAAGGGAGCTCAGGCAAGACACCAAAATGGAATGGAGAAGTGATCCTGCAAGCACCAGGACAAACGCTGCATCAAGTCACCTGCACAAATTTTCCCTAACCACACTGACTATGTGGGTCATGGAATTTGTATCATGTGGCTGCAGAGCTTTTTAAGTTGGGTTCAAGCAATCAAGAAGTGACACTATTCTTCCAGCGCTCCCTTTGTTTAGCTTCCAAAATTCATTTAATTTCAATCCAAAAAATTCCTGTTGCAAATAAGGATAGACAGGGAGAACTAAGATTGGGACAGACAGACTACATACGCAAAACATCTTCTGTGTTACCCCATTCCCCAGTGCAAAGATGTCAAGCTGTTTCATGTGGAAGGTAGGTTGGAACTAAGTAAAGTTTGTTTTGGAAAAGAGGGATTTAAAGGGATACAGAGTGTGATCCAGCCAGAAGAGACTTGTGCTGGCACCAGGGAGAAACTCCTCAGACTTCCTTGCTGGGGACTGAAATCATTCAACTTACAGGTCCTATGACAATGCAGATGGCATGCTCATGGCAGCCTCCGTTGAACCCATCAGCACAAGGATTTATTGGAAGGCAGGTAAACCCATCTCCCTTGTATCCCTTCTGGCAGCTACAGAAGACTTTCACCCCGTGCTGTGTGCATCCAGCTGCCTTGTGACATCCACCATTATTTTGTTTGCAAAGTTCTGCAGCTGCAGGGAGAAAAAAACCCAGTGAGTAAAGTCTGCTTTTAAAAAGGATGTTCTTCATAAAGACAAACCATCACCAATCCTTTCACACTAAAAATACTAGAATACTTGTTTGGGAAAAAAAAGCTGTTTCTGTTTCCTGAGGCATTACTGAATTTCTGTAAGTCTGTCCCTTAGGGCTCTGAAAGCCTTGCCAGGATGTTCTTGATTCAGGAGACATGGTACCAACCCTCAGATTTCTGGCCAGGTTGACTTTGAAAGATGTAATGCACCTGGCTGAGAAAGAGAAACTCTTTCTGTAGCAGTGTTACTAGGGAACTGCCTTGCCTACTGTCATTAAAAAAAAAAAAAAAACAAAAAAACCCCAACATAGAATCATTTTTGTTGGAAAACCCCTTTGATATCTTTGCATCCCACTGTAAATCCTCTGAGGGAAACCTAGCTTAAAACCCTGCTGTCTTCAAAGCTTGACTGAAGTGCACTTGTTGCCCATGGTCCTACTTGGAAAAGTCTGGAGAAGTCAGCCTTCTGATTTAGAAATCCTGTCATGTGTATATCCTAAACTTGTTCCACCTGCTGGACAGTGGAAGATTTTAGGTTGGACAGGAAACATTTCATAGTGGGCAGTAACTGCATTCCTGTGTATGTACAGGAGGTAAGAGCCCACCTCCTGGCCCTGAGTAGGAGTGGGAGCTCACCTGTGCAGGTGATGCCGTCCCCGTTGTACAAGGGCTTGCACTGGCACGTGTTGTTCTCTGTGCAGACAGCGTTGGCCGAGCAGCTCGGGGAACACACTGGTGGCAGAGCTGCAGGGAAGGCAGGAGAGCTGGAATCAAAGAGCTCTGAGACCACAATGCCCTTGTTTCATGAATAAGGAGAACCCTTCATACCAGTCTGGCTAACTGGAAAACTTGTAAGAATTTTAATTTTTGACCGCCTCAGCCCAAAGCCCCTCCACAGAGGAGGTAGGAACTCATAATGCTCAAAAGAGGAGACAGTGGGGTGAAGGGATTTGTCCCCAGTCCAGAGCAGAGTCTCTAAGGGCTCTTAGATGGCTCCTGACATTTATTAACCCTCTGTCTTATCTATGGAAACCTTCTGTTGAGCTGCAAGTAGTTTCAACCCATAGCCCCATGGACAGTGTGGTGACAGCAGGCAGAGACCTAGCTTGGTTTCACACAGCCGGCCAGTCCATCCTGTTTCACAGAAACATCGTCCTGTCCCTGAGTATCCTTCATCACACTGCCCGTTGTTCTTGCATTCACAGGCTGGAAAACAAAGACAGAGGTCGCTTGCAGAGTGGGAAAGTCTTTCTCTAGAGAAACATCACCATGTCAGTTTAGATACGGTATTATTCAGAAATAATTTAGATGAGTCTAACTTTATAGTATTTCACCATGAGGCCAGTCAAGCCAAGGACCAGACTTTCAAGGGTGGTTGAGCAACTGTTATTCTTGGAGGTTTTCAAGTCCTGACAGGATAAATCCTGAGCAACATGAGCTCAGAAATGAGTTTCAGTAGGAAACTCCACAGAGAACTGTGGCAGGAAAGAGTCAATAGCTGAACTGAAGACCCAGACAAATCAATCCTAATGAGGAGCAGCTGTTAATTGTGGGGAAGCCAGAGAAAAACAAAGTGTGTAGAGGGAGAGTACTTGGCTGCTGTGTGGGAGAAGGTCCAGCTGAGTAAGGATGCCAGATATGATGTTAGTGAGCTTTGCTATAAAAGGTATAAAAGCTACCTGTAATTTCTTTTTTTAGGTTTCGGATATTTTCATGACTAAAAGCTTTTGGATTCCTTCAGTGCCTTTTATAGGAGAGGCTTTTGCTCCTTCTGCCCTCCAACTTGAGGTGTGACAGTCTGTTTAATCTATAGGTGATGTTTTTTCCTCTCCTCTTTGGGCCCTGCAATAACTTACATGCGAAATCCTTCTTAAAGAATTATTTATGGCTCTCTGTTTTATAATGTCAGGCTGCAGCATCTTTTATGGCCTTATCCTTCTTCTTGAAATATTGTTGTTTAGAAAAGAAAATTATGTGGGATTTGTGGAACTGATTATTTGCATACCTGTCCTGCTGAAAAGGAGCTTCGCTTGATGGCTTTTTTCATTTAATCAGCTTAGTTATTTTTTGTCTGACTTAAATCTACATCAAAAGGACCAGGCTATAAACCTTTTTTCTCTTACATTTCATAATATGGTTTCAAGCTACATTGATCATACATTTTATGCTATGGTGTGCTATAAAGTGGATGAATTGCAGGTAGGCAGAATCCCAAGAATCTGTGTCCAAGCCTGCTGTCTTGCCTATATCCCTCATCCTATGTGGCTCAGGATCAGTACGGGTGAACAGAGTTAGGATGGAAGTGTTAATGTTGTAACTTCCTATCTGAAGGCTTTATGTCAGGAAAACATTGAAATTTAAAGGGTGATATTGATCCTGCTCCCAGCTAGTTTATGTTTAAAGCCACAGTGAGGTGGATTTTGTGAGCAGTTGCTTGGCTGTCCTTCTTTGCAAACAGCCCTCACCTTGGTGCCCTTTTCCTTCTCTGTGGAAGTACTGTAGGGCCTCGGCCTCCTGCATTCCTTGAGGAGCCGTGTCACCAAAATGATCTCTTGAGCTTTATGGGGATGGGGGACAAAGCTGTGCTGTAGCTAAACTTGGAGGCCCTGACTCTGTTCTGCTACTGATGTACTGTGTAAGAGTGGGAGGTCCTGTGCAGATGCAGCTACGCAGCCTCTGCACCCCCTCTCCTCCTCCTCCCTTCTGAGACCTTGTGCCATCCCCTGCTGTGAGCAGGCACCCAGGAAAAACTGTGGTGTTAACCGGGAAGCATTCCTCGGCTTACTTAGAAACTTGTTTCTGACAGAAGAGTTTAGGCTTGACACGGGCATGGCTATGGAAAGGGAGCTGGGACGTACGCCTGCAGGTGAAGCCGTATCTGCCCGGCAGGCAGAGCTCACACGCGGTCCCGTTGAAGCCACCGTGGCAGCGGCACTCGCCCGTCCCCGTGTACCCATCGTCACAGGAGCCGTGGCCATTGCATGGCGTCTCTGTGCCCCCTGGGCAAGCTGAAAGGTTGGAAAAGAAAAGTGCCTCGTTAGGTCAGGTGCATGTTTATTCATGGTCACTGTTGGTTATCTAGTGTACTGTAAAGATCATTGAGCAGGGAATGCCTATAAATGCATCTCTCTTGAGGTGTGTGACATTTATGACTATGGTAAGGCTCATGCTCTAACCTTGACACACTTCCACACTATCAGAAAGGTGTTGAGGATCCTTCCAGCCCTGACTTGTGGATGCTGTTATCTGGATGCTTGCTCATTCAGATACATCTGTGAATGGCACTGCCCAAATCCAGCCCTTCTTGTGCGTCTCTATGTGTCCATGTGCTGTCAGGGTGACCCCTAAGGGCAGCTCAGGCTGAGCTGGCCAAAATTGCATGGGATCTGCACTTGTCTATCTGTGAAACTGGGACAGAACATGCTGGCAGGGCTACGTGTGGCTGCACCTGTCTGCCAGCAGAGATTCTGACTGGGATGGTGACACTGTGTGTCCTGGTGGGGGCCTCAGTACTGAGTCCCTACAGGGCTTGCAGGTGATGGAGAACAGTTTGGAAGTGTCTGCTAACAAACTGCTGAGATGGAGCCTCCCAAATCCTCTCCATCTGTTCAGAACTGATGGAGCCTCCCAAATCATCTCCATCTGTTCGGAACTACAACTTCTGAGCTTACTGTGCTGATGAATGCACTTCCTGTAGCTGAGCAATTATGCACTGGTTCTCAGGTGAGTGCTGGTGTTTCTGAGCCTGTGTTTAAAGGACTTTCAGCTGGTGACCTGCTTAGCAGGACAGCCTTTATTCACTGCAGCACTCACCTGCTACTACTATGGAGTTTAAACCTTGCTGTAAATGTGAAGACATAGTCTGAACTGAAGAAGCAGTTAACACTTTGTGTTCTTCAGCTCTTGCAACCAAATTCCCTCATCCTGAAGCTGGTCTCTCCTCATGCCCCTTATCCCAATTCTCCCAGTTTTGCCTGCTGGGTGCTACACAGCTGTACTGGGGAAGGGGAGGGCACAGGATGGCCGTGTGGGTGGGAATCCTACCTTGGCAGTCTGGCCCGAAGTAGCCCTTGCAGCACTTGGCTATGTGGATGACCATGGAGCAGTTCCTACGGCACCCATCCCTCCGCAGCCCATAGGACTCGTAGGTGCACCAGTGGATCCCTTCCTACGTGTCAGCACAGAGAGGGGAGGGGGGAGAACACAGGAGAATGAGTGCTGCCAGGAATTTGGGTTCTTTCCTCTTTAAATCGTGGTTGCTGATGTTGAATCAGACATTGAATCAAAACGTGATGTCACTTAATAGTGTGGTAGCACTGTTAAAGGTTCTCTTTTTATTTATTCTAAGAAACTTTTCCTGGTTTGCTGTTGTGAAGTACAGAGAAGAGCAGATTAGACTGCTTACATGTGAGATTTGAACATTTTACCTTTGGCTTTGTCCCTGGAGGGCATTTGGAGTTGCTGAAACAGCTAGCACAATGCCCCTGGAAAAGGGAAAAAGAAAAGTATGTTAAAAGAGTGGCTACAAAAGGCCATTTGACTTGGACAAAAAGTCTATTTTCTGGGAGCAGTAAAGATGAGCAGGGAAAAGGTAAAGCTTATTGCACTTAAAAAATTAAATAAACTCTGGAGAAATAAGAGAGGAGAGTGACAACAAAATATTTGCTGTAATTTAGTGCTACAAAAATACAAGAAAATACTTTTGATACCAGAATATAAGTTCTGGAAGAGGAAACTGCTCTGGGTTTAAAGAAGGAGGGAACAGATGATGAATGTTCTTCAAACAAGTGTTGAAGTAATGACCTGGATATCTAATTTGGAGCATAGAAATATGTTTGCTTCTCAGGAAGTGGTGATGAAATTTGAGGAAATGATATCTATTTAATTTCATTTAATGACATCATAAACAAAAGGCAACTTGAGCAGATGGGATACACGTTATTGCTGGTTTTATAATTGATATACATGTTCTGATAAGCTTTTTTAAAGACTACCTGAAAGATCTTTTACTTTTAGGAGAATTTTTTCATACTTTCAAATAAAGCTGAAGTAAACTTGGTCTTGAAACTGTTTGAAGATGACTTTCAAAATTTTCCATTTGTGGAGCCCATCAAAGTTCATGGAGGAAACTTCCTCCATGCTAACAGTGCCTGTTCAGGTGTGTTAAAAACAAGAAGTGTCAGAGACTGAGACAGAGAAGGCAGTTCTCTGTCTTGTATCCTTCATACCCTGTCATGCTGGAGTAGCAATGCTGTTCTTTTTTGATAGGGAACTTTGTAAATGTGAATTTCCGCTAATTTAAAAGCACAACAGAAAGATTTGACCTTGCTCACATTTTTGCTTGCATGTGTAAGGTACTTCTTTTTTTATGGTCTTAAGTGGAACCACTTTGTTGCATTGCATTTCCCACACCTGAGCAAAATGTTTCCATTTAAGAAAAAGGGTTTCAGTCACACCCCTGATTTTTAAGGAACAAGAACCATAACTTTGTTCTTCTCTCATTGTAATTGGCCTGGTGCCAGGACAAAGGCACCTGTTGGTCTCTGTAGCTGTTCTTTAGAAATGTTCTTCAGTTTCTATTGGGCAGCAAGCCAAAAGCTCTTCTAAAATATTAAGTAGATAACAAAGAGCACAGAGGTGCTTGGGGCTTTTTGGGGTGTCTTAGCAGGTGCAAAAAAGGTTTCTCTGCACTGTGCACAGCTTTTGTTCTTTTGTTTTTGTATTTTTTGTTATTTTCTCTTTAATAAAACCTTTGATTTCCAAACACACCTGATCAGCCATCTCGCAATTATTTTTAGACATTTCCATGAAATGCTGGACACCCTTGGAGCATGATGAACTCCTGTGGAGCTGATAATGTGCAGGTCCCATGCAGAATTTCATCACCACTTGTCCTGTGTGCTGCTTCATGTGGATGCAGGATTTCTATTGTACACGTCTGAGGCACTGTGCTGCACTTGTTAATTTCTCTCTAACCAGTGCAGCAGATGCACTGGCACAGTGGGGTGTACTTGCAGGAGTGCCAGCGCTGCAGGGAGTGCTACCCCAGTGAAGGTGCACACCGGCCCTGGGCTGTGTCACTGCCAGGGTGAGGGACCCGAGAGGGGAACTAACCATGAACTCCATGGTGAGGAAGCTGTCGCAGCGTCCCCCCAGGCTGGGCTCTGCCAGCAGGCAGTTGATCCCGTAGGCGATGCCGCCGTCAAACTCCAGCTGCCGCTGCACCACCTTGCACTGCCCGTTGTTCAGGAAAAGGGCACCCTGGGAGAGGGGACATGGCAAGTCATGGGCTGCTCCTCCTTGGGTTCCTGCTCTCTGTAGGAAAGCTCTTGGGGCAAGGTGGTTTGTCAAACTATCCTGTAAGTAACACTAATGGCTGCAGGTGCTCAAACCCAGTTGTGGGGCCTCTTTTCCTATGGGCAGATGTGTGTCTGGAGTAGTGTGTCCAGCTCTGGGGTTCCCAACATGGGAAGGATGTGGACCTGTTGGAACAAGTCCAGAGGAGGACCATGAAGGTACTCAGAGAGCTGAGCACCTCTCCCATGAAGACAGGCTGAGAGAGTTGAGGCTGTTCAGCTGGGAGAAGAGAAGGCCTTAGGGAGACCCTAGAGCACCTTCCAGTCCCTAAGTGGGGATGATGTGAGAGTTAAAGACGGATTTTTAGCAAGGGCATGTAATAATAAGACAAGGGGAAATGGCTTTAAACAGAATGAAGGTAGGCTTAGATTGGATATTGGGAAGAAATTCTTTACTGTGAGGTTGATGAGACATCCAGAGAGCTGTGGATGCCCCATCCTTGGAAGTGTTCATAGCTGGGTTGAATGGGACTTTGAGCAACCTGATCTAGTGTAAAGTGTCACTGTTCATTACAAAGGGGTTGGAACAAGATGATTTTCAAGGTTCCTTCCAATCTAAACTATTCTATGATTCTATAATAGCTTTCTTTTCTGAAGAGGACAGAATATGCCAGTCCTATGCTTGCAGGTTTTTCTTATGTCTATTTGGACTTAGATGCCTGCCAGGTATGACCTGGTACATTTGCAAAAAAAATTGTGACATTGTTCTGGTTTATCAGGCTATGTGTGTGCCTGCGACCTAAGCTTGGAAGTGCTTGCACCCTAGAGTCTGCATGCAGATGCTGCATTCATGGGGTTCAAAACCAGGCTGATCTTAGTGGTTTTGCACTGGTGTTGTAGAAGTTAAAATGTGCTGGTGTTTCAGTTTCAAGGTGACTGAGAGGAGTTTTGAACAAATAGCATCTTACAATAGAGCAAATGACAGCTCCAAAAAGTCCTGCAAACCATATAGTTTTCTGAATCTGTTGGTGTGGCTCTTGGCATGTAGCAGTGATGACCAATGAAGTTTTGGTGCCACTGACCCTGCTGAGGGCTGTGAAAAGGCAGAGTGTGGTCTGCAGGGGTGGCTCCAGCAGCAGGGATGAGGAATAAACATGCCAACAGAGTGAATACTTACAATCTCCCCGTTATCCCCACAGCTCACGCTGAGGTTGGAACCCTGCAGGGTCTTCAGTGAGGTGGAGCTGGGGAGTTGGTAGGCCAACACCTGGGAAAGAAAAGGGGACATGCACATATCTAGGCTTGCATGTTTTGGCTGTGGCAAGTCTCCCAAAATGCAAAGGCTTACCGCAGCATCACGGACAATGTGGAATTTGAGGTACTGCACCAGTTTGTTGGTGTTGGACTTCTTGAAGAGGAAGTCCTGCTGCTCCTGTGGCAGCCCCCGGATGGCTGTGTCTGTGGGCCAGAAGAGCGTGACGGGTTTGTGAATGGGATCGTTGATCAGCCCAAGTAGGTTGTTTTTCTGCAACACAGCAAAAATTGGGGCTGAGGATTAATGTTCTGCCCAAAGTGACACTGCCCTGTGGGGTGAATGTCAGGTATAATTGGGGTGTGGTGCCCTGTGGGCTGCCTGGTCACCAGCCTGCAAATACCTTGACTTTAAAAACCAGACGTGAGTTGAGATTGATATGCAGTAGGACAGAGCTGAGTGGTGAAGGGAAAGGCGGCTGCTTAACATCCCCCAACCTCTGGGGGAGTATGACTGTTGGGGAGCAGGGTTGTTGTGTACTGTATTTTGAGCCTTTTGGTTCTCCTGAACAAAATCCTGCTAGTGATACTATGTGCTGTGTGTGTGCTTTCTTCAAAAAAGTTGTTTGCAACCTTTGCCCAATGGCTCCTGTCTCGTGTCCTTACCTCTAGCAAAGAGCTGAACAGAATGTACCCATGCTTAGCTGCAACCATTTTAAGACTTTCCTACAAAGAAAGAAAAGTGAGTAATTTACCTAAGAAATACTTCATTTGGGTATTTAAAAAGCAGATAAGAGCTTGCTTTTCCTGTAAGTCACTTCTTGTTATAAAATCAAAGCTGCTGTAAAAGCCCTCTGAAAAAATCCTCTTATACTGTACTGAATTTATCTGTAATTCTGGTGAATTTGAAATATAATATTGAATTTATTCAGCAGTGTCACACAGTGTTTGTATAAGGTCTTTTTATTGTAATTTTTTGTTGATTTATATGATTTTATATATCTGACAGTAACTGTGGAAAAGCCCCTGGGTTGGGAATGGTGATAAGCTGCACATACCTTCTTGAGGGGGAAATCCTGCATATTGGAAGGGACCAGAATTTGGTTTATGACATGGATTACACCATTTGTGCCAACAGCATCACTGAGTATAATTTCAGCTTTGTTGTTCAAGATCAGTGAGTTCTGGAAATGCAACAAAAATATTTTTTTCTGTGAAACCTTGAGGGAAAGTGAGGCTGATGCCGAACTACTTTGACATAATGAGCCCAGACCACCTTTATTTTTTTTTTTTTTTTAGCAAACAGTACTTTCAGCATTAATAAATTTCCCTTTGCTTTTTCAAACTCTTCTCATGCTCATAAAGCCGGAGTCTGAGGATAAAGTAGGTTGTGTCAAAGCAAGGGTTGTAGAACTCCACTCTTGGAATACTGAATAAGTCCTGAACAGGCAATCATATCTGAAAGTAATTTATTTATTTTTGTGCATCAGAGGAGGAAAGGGAACCACTGAATTTTTTAAAAAGGTAAATGGGAGTAGACTGTTTTACTGTTCTGTTCCCTGTCTCTCCATGTTTGGTTACCTGGGAGTAGCTGATGTGTATGAGGTCACCGTGGAGAGAGGTGATGTTGGTGATTGCTGTCAGGTCCTTGTACAACAGATTGGCACAACCCACCATGTGGTACCGGAGCACTTGAGCCATCACTCCTTTGGCAATCCAGTCCTTGACCTGCAGTGGGGAATGGAGGGCTTGAGAAGGAGCTGAGCAAGGCATCTGAAGCAGAAAGCTCATTTTTACTGGGCCCTTTTACTTACTCGTGGGTCACTGTTCAGTATGTCTGTGCGAGGAACAAACAGGGTGAAAGGGCCGGTGCCCGAGATATCTCTAATAGACAAAGCCTGCCAAATTTAAGAGGAAAAAGCAGCAACGAGTTAGTGCATGTGATGCTACACAGTGGCAGGGAGTGCCCTGTGGCGAGGAAGATGGTGCCTGCAGCTCCATCACTGCCACATGTTGAATTCCCTTCCCTGCAACACAAGAATGAGAGAAATTCCTCATGTGGACTTAGACTCCTAGCCTCATCTGTCACCTTTGCTCACAGGTATTAAATAGAAGATTTTGCCTTATAGCCATGTCTTGATCTCCTCTGCAAAAACAAACAGGAGATGAGGGAATTAATTACTCTTAGGAGTATAAATGGACCTGGGCTATTGCAGGCACTTTGCAACGACCACTGATAAGCTAAATTGAGAGCTCTCTAAAAGCAAGAGGAAGCCACATGTCTACCATGGTAGCAAAACCGAAACTGGGTTATAGCTCTTTAGGTTAGCAGGCCAGTATACAGGTCTGTGCTGCCCTGAGGTTTCTGGTAAATACAATTGCTGCCTCCAGTCTCCACAAATCAGTGAGAGCTGGCTGCACACTGGTTGTCTTGCAAGACACAGAGCACCCTGTGATGTTTCAGGGAGCAAACTGAGAATATTGCCATTTGGAGATGCAGAAGGGGTAGTAAATGAGTGGTGCATTCTTGCTTCAAAATTCACAAGAGATGTGCTGGCAGATCTCAGACTGTGAACAGGTGAAAACTTCAGTTTTATGCCCAATCTGGAGGTCTTACCTTTCCCTGAGACCTTGGTCTTGATCATTAATACTGTTTTAGTGACAGTTAATAGTTTACATTAGGGCATCTCAGGTATTAGTGACTGATAATCCAAACCCTGTCCCAATTACACGGAAGGAAGTTGCTACATACCAGATTCTTGCCTGCTTCTCTCCTCTACACTCCTGGAGAAAAAGAAGGGAGGAGAACCTCCCCAGGAAAACCCCAATAAACCCCAACCACTCAACCTTTTCTTACCTCTAAGTGAAAATAAAACCTAGATGTGTTGGAGTTCCTGAGAAGTTCCTGCAATTAAGAACAAGACTTTGTAACAACGCTGCAAATATGAGGCAATATCTGTGGAGTGTAAACAAATGCAGCACTTGGACAAGAAAGGGAATTTCTGGTTTGGAGTAAGTGCTGCATATCTGTATTGCTTCTGTTCTTACCTTACTCTGTCAAACAGCAGGCTTCTTTGAAACCTATAACTCCCTAATACTGCAGTCATAATGGTTGTCCATTAAGAGGTTTTGTTTGCTTTGGCAGTTAAGGTTATCTTGCAACAACCTGCTCCTATTCCTGGTTTCTTGGATTGGGATAACTTCAAATTCTGGGATACAACTTTGTCCAAGAAAAAAGCAGTGTGTTTCAACCATTGTATTAAGTAACTATGTGAAGAAAAATAGATGACAGCAAACATATGAAGCACTTTACCTGGAAGATGTTGCCTCGACACGTAAATCCATCCCCAATGTAGTTAGGTTTGCAGGTACAGGTCCTTTCAGCCAGCTCGGTGTCATTACAGATGGCAAATTCACTGCAGCCTCCATTATTCTTGTAAGAGCAAAGTTTAAAATATATAATTCCTTCATTGCCAAGTGTACAAAACAATTCCAATTCACCCCTTCCCTTCCCCCTCCCCCCTCATTTGTGTAATTTAGAAAGGTTTAATCACAAGATCTTTTTGAAACCACATCTTGGTGGAACATCTGATGGTATATATTTTCTTCTAAACACTAAAGAGCACTTAGGGTTTATAAGAAATAAATCTCCTTTTAATGCAGAGGATGTAGTTTTGATTCCCTCCTTGTATATTTAGTCCATTATGCTATAAGGATGCAAAATATTTGTATGCAGGTCTCAATCTGCATCTTAGGGATGAGTCTTAGCTTCTCTGCAAATGCAGCACTGACTTACTTTAAGAGGAACTATTTACACTCTGTAAATCATTGGAATGGTGCCAGGAGTCTGAATTTATAGAGGAGCATTAGCCCAGGTCAGCTGTAATAGGGGTTTGCCTTGTCCTTGTGTCTAAAACATCTCCTGTCTGCACGAGTCCAACTTTGGGCTTGGAGCGGTGGATGCCTCTCACCCAGCTGCCTGCCTCCAGAAAGCTCCCTGTACTAAACCAAAATGTTCCTCACTCAGGAGCAGCATGTTGGGGCTCAGAGCTCTGCTCAGTCACAAGTAGGTGCTCCCCTGTTACCACCTTGGCTTGCAAATAAGTTTTTATCCTGGGCTTGAAATCAAATTGGGGAAAATTGAAAAGTTTTCTTGCTTGCTCTCATTGTACTTGTTTCATGGTGTCCTTTTTGTCGTTCCCTGATCATCTCAGGGATCCTTTCCCATGGGCAATGAAAGGGAGCAGAAGCTCCTTTGGGAGCTACCAGTGGGCCTGACTTCACAGGTCTGAGAGACACCTGGCTGTAAGCAGTGGCCTTGGGTGGGTTTGCTGCGTTTGGCTTGCTTAGGCAGACTGTTGGCAATCTTGGCTACCTGTGAAGCTTTGCTGCACAGAGATTTGATCATTGTGGAGCCAGCTTAGCCTCTGGTATGACATTGATGCTCCTCAAGATGATCTTTACTTTTTAATATATAATTAGCCTGGCATAATTAGCCAAGTGGAAGCAGAGCTGCTGGAATGCAGCATAGGAAAAAGCAAGAGAATACAAAATCAGAGGGAGCAGTGGCTCATAGCTTTGAACTCCCCTTCTGTTTTTGCCCTTGCTCTTTCATCTTTGCAACATTTCAAGGTCAGAGAAAGCCAGTTGAGAGGCCAGGCTGGGAGGGTGAGAATTACTGTTACTGTGCTCAGAGCACAGAGGATTAATGTACGTGGGAAAGTGGATGTATCCCTGCTGCAGCTTGCCAAGAGGCAGAGTAGTACAGCTGGTGCAGAGAACCACATTGATTGCCAATATGTGGCTTGCAGTGTGTGAGCCAGCTTGTGCTAAACAAATGTGGCTAAATCTCAGTCTGCAGTGACAAGTGAGGGACAGAATGGGTAGTGACATGAAATGTCCTGGGCTGGGTGTTGTGGAGGGAAATGTTTTGTTTGTTTGTTTGTTTTCTTTTTATAGGAACTCTATGTGACAAATAATTTGCTGACTTAGGTTTTAGCAGTACAGACCAGGGTCTGTTTCTCTGAAATAGATTTGAAGTGAGGTATTTAAGACTCAATGAGTCCAGGCCCTCACTTATGTTATGTCCAGGCTGTGGCTGAGGAAAAGCCCTTCCTGCATATTTAGTTTCTCTCAGTGACAGCACTAAAGCATGTACTGAACAAAGAATATTTAAAGATTAGCCAAGTTAATGTAAATTGATCCTTAGCACACCTAAATTAGTTTAGAACGCATACAACCCCTAGAAGTGTAATGATTATATGAGACCTGAAATTGTCTCCTTAAATGAATACTCACTTGTGAACACAGGCTGATATATGTGCAGGTTTTGCCATCTCCAGAATATCCCTTCAGGCAATTACATACTGCCTACAAAGCAAAATCAGAAAACAAGCATTCAAAAATGCTTGAATTTCTTCTCAGCACACAAGTATATAGTTTGCTTTTTCCAGATAGTTTCTTTGTGGTATGATGTGCAGTTTATAGACCTAAAAGTACATTATGTTTCCCAGAGAAGTTTCCTGGCCAGTATGAGTAACCATAGGCTGAGACTGGGGAGTAATAATTTTCATTAGGCACTATCTGTCTCTTCCCTGCCTATCCATCTCTGCTGTCCTGCTCATTTGAAATGACCCCTCTGACATCTACACATTATTGTCTTGCTGACAAAGCAGGCTAAATCCCTAATTTGTTTCCCTCTTTTTTTTTTTTGCATTGGTTGATATTCCTTTCTCATCCCTTTCCTTCCCCTGCTTTTTTTAAAGCGATGAATAGTACCTTCAAAACACACCTGGAATTGTGTGTTACTGGCAACTTCCCATGTAGTGGAAATGCATCTGACGCTTTGTCCTGGTTACTATATTTTGCATTTGCAGTTATCATGAAGATGAAAAATAATTAAAAAAAATGAATTATATTCTCTGATTCACTGCTTAATGGTTCTCAAATTAGAATTTACATTTAATATATAGGAATTTGAAAATTCAGTGATGTTTCTGCAGCAGAAATAAAATTGGGAGGTAGTCTAAAAGCAGTGCTTATACACTCCTGGATGAGTGAGACCCCTAGAGAAAGCAGATGCATTTCATCCTCTAAATTTCCCTTTGCAGTGCTGGGGTTTTATAGTGGAGGTTGTTATTACTCTGATGTTAATTATATTCTCATAGGCAAGGCAGAATAAATAAACAGGTTGTAGCTACGACCTCTAGAGATCTAGAGATCAGCAGTGGAGCAAGTGGATGCTGGAATGTTGTAACCCCTATGCAAAAGCTGTGGTTTAGGCCGTTTTGTTTCCTCGTGGGTACATTTGAACTGTGCAGGAAGACAGGCTAGTCTAAAACAGAATTTTTTGCATGGATAGTTTCTATAACAATAAAAGAAACATTGTCTAGCAATACTTTGAAACTTACAGCTTTTCACATCAAAACCTCCCAAAGGAGAAAAACAATCACTTGAAATAGCAAAACATTGCTTTCCTCTGCAGTTTTGGATTTCTTTCACTAAAACAGATTTTTTTTTTCATGTTTGTCGGCACTCCCCCTCAAATGCCTTTTTGAGGAAAGCATATGCTTTTCAGAATCGTTATGAAATCCTGTTCTTACTTAAAACCAAAACTGACATGGGGAAATCTTTCTTTACCCAACAATAAACACTTGACTAGGCCTATTTTTCTTCACTAATGAAGTACTCACTTGGTTGGGTCCCGTCTGTGTGCATTCTGCATTTCTATCACATCCACCATTGTTCACCAGACAAGGGTTGATTTCTTTATAAAACAGAAACAGCGTAATAAAGAGAGAGTAATTCTGAAAACCCAAGGAGAATGAATTTTAGGTAAAGCATACTAGGAATGCATACTTAGGGCAAAATTAATTCCCTGGGTTACTCAGTATCTCAGTCTAGGTCTTCAGTTGTGTTGGTGGAGGCTAAAGCAGCATTTCTAAAACCCAAACCTGGGGAGGTGAGGTGCAGTATCTAAAAGTCTGTGATGGCCAGAGGGGTGTGTGTGTATCAAGCTGCTGGAGATGGGGTTATCCTTGCTAGAGGTAGATGTTGTTTGATAAGGTTTGGTGTCCCACCACGCTGCAGCAGGTGCATGGTTTGCTAAGTAGTACCAGCTGTGTGGCAGGAAAAGATGCCTTTAGCATCAGGGGATATAGTATCAGCAAACTGCACTTCTGGGTCAGAGTGGAAGGAAGATCATCCCCCTACAGGAAACCTTGCTCCTGTGATTTTCCTGTGTGTGGTACACGAGGCAGGGCCGGTGCTTACCAATGCAGACGATCCCATCTCCGGTGTACCCGGCACGGCAGACACAGGCTCTGTTTCCCGGCGTTGTTCTCCTGCACTCTGCCTTGGAGGAACAGCCCCCATTGCTGCTCTCACAAGCATCAATGGCTGAACAGGGAGAACAGCAGAGATTAAACCAACGTGCTGGACTGGCTTCTCGCTTCTCATGATAATTTGTCTCCGTCTTTTGAAGGGATTTGCTAATGTTTTAAGAACACAGAGTCTTTCTGAATTAGGAGGCCACAGACTTCATTAGAACCAGTCAGTTAATACCTGTTATTGTTTCAAGAGGGAAAGCTGAAATGATGTTTTTAGTTTGGAATATTAGAATTCATCCAGGACTGACTTCTAGTAACTGTCTGTGTTCCAATTCTGCCCGTTTCAACAAAACACCAAAAAAGGGATGTTTGTGTTCATCTCAAGTTTAAATAGCCATTTAAGTGTTCCCTGAGATTGTAATTTTCTGCACACAGATCATATCACGTCTCTTGCAGGAGGTCTAGAGCATAATACCACCTAGCCCTCCTGTGACAGAAACAGTTCTTGTTCAGATGGACACTCACACTGTTTCTCCAACTCTCACAACTTGGGAGCAGGAAGGGAGCCTTGTCTGATCTTCAGTGTGACCCAAATCAGCCTCAAAATTGCTTTAATTTTTTTCTTAAAATGACCCTAGATTGCTGTTTCAGTAATTTCATACCAGGGAGTTGATTTTTTTTGCAATTAGTTTTGCCTACAAATCCTGTATGTGGGAGCAAGGGTGAGTGCAGAGTCACTATGGGTGACCTGTGTCACCCAAAACTCTGCACATAGGAAGAGGGAATTGCCCCCCAGCAGATAAAAATGGAATTGGCTGTCTTGTGCCAGAAGAGAAAATGAAAACAGGCAGTGTAAGAGTGGCAAAATCTGGGATTAGGACCCTGCCAGCCATTGTAAGTAGAAAAATGGGCTTCTATTTTGAAAAAATTAGTATTTTAATCAGTTAAGAATTAAGAAAAAATATAATTAATTATGATTACTGTAGCTGGAGGCAGTCCGTTTTGGATAACCCAGATTTTTGGAGGAACATTTAGCATAAGGTGCTATTATTCCATTATGAGGTTCTCTTAAATCTCTCTTGTCTAAAGAAATGGATTTTACCACACTAGAAATCTGAGCAAGTTTAGAAAGCTGAGGAAATGGTAGAGCCACATGGCTTCCAATAGCTGGAAGTGCTATTTAATCTGAATTGGCCTCTCTTTGCTGGGCTTTGTTGGGAAAGGGAGTAAAAGTCACAAACCAGGTTTCATTACTCTGCAAACAATGGGGCTGGGGTTGTGCACAGCATGTTCCATTTTCTCTGGTCTCCCTCAGCACAATGCCTCACAACTTGGAGATCTGGAGCCCTTTGTTTGCTATGAATCTGCACCTGTTGGGCTGCTATTTGTTTTGAGGGAACTGGCAACAATTTCTGTTTTTTAACTGGTGCATAGAGAAGTGCTCATCTCTCACCAATTCTACTGTGACCAGAGGGTACTTCAAGCATTCTTCTTTGGTTTCTTTTTTTTTTTTTTATTTTTTTAAATTTTTTTTTTATTTTCAAAAGGGAAGAAACAAAGTTCACTTGCCTGTGCAGAATGTCCCGTTCCCCTCAAACCCAGCTGCACACTTGCAATAGCCAGTGCCATTTGACAGGAGAAGGCAGCTAATGAAATAAAAGGAGGGAGGCATCATTTAAAAGAGAAGGAAAAAATTTGTCAGATCATTTGTACATCCCTTTTTTTTGTGAGTGTTTCTGAAGGTAATGTTGCATAGAAATAACAAGGCATTCAACCATACAGTAAGAGGTAGCTAAAACCATAAAAATGGACCTAATTGGACCAAGCTTTTCAAATCTGTTTTGGATGTATTATTTTAGATATTAGAATTCCATGCTTTGGAACACCTTTGGGTACCCAATTTTTTTTTTTTTTTTTTTTTTTTTTTTTTTTTTTTTTTTTTTTTTTTTTGTTCAAGGCATTTGTATGTCAACTCACCCAAAAAGCTGTGCACAATTTTTGTTTGTGTGCACCCAATTTATGGAGGGATGCAGCCAGCACAATTCATCATTGCCCCCTACTCCTGTCATGCCTGCACTATTCTGACACTGACAGATGTATATCAGTGGATGAAAAATACCAAAGAACAATCTGCTGCTGTCAGAAACACAGTCTTGATTCCAGAACATGTGGGGTGCCCATGAGCAAATCAGAGAGTGTAGTTTTGCCAAAAAAGCCTGGTACACTATTGCTACTCTGAGCTGAAGGTCACAAACACACAGAGGAGAGAACGACCTACAGCTGGGAAAAAGGGCATTTGCCCCTCTGGTTTCTCAGCTCTTAGAGAAGAGCTGTGGCTGAAAATGAGGAGTCTTTCCAGCCAGCCACCTTTCCTTTTTTTTCTGAGATGTCTTGACTAGAGCAAATCTTGCTACCTGGTCAGAGGTGAGGGGACAGATACATTTCAGTAAATGGCTCAGTGGGGCTCAATTGCTCCTCTGAAAACTATTTAGTGTCCCAGTATACTGGTGCTGGACTGGTGAGAGCATTTTGTTGTTGTTTGAATATTTTTGATGTGAGGAGGAGAGGTTTGAACATTTTGGACTCATCAGCATATACATTAGATTTACACTGCTCCTTATCTCTGTGAGATATGCTGCTGAGAAGTCATGAGCAAGGTGGAGTTGATTTTTGACTTGCAAGAGATCCCCCTTTTCTCCCCTCCCCTTTAAAAATGTACATTTCATACATACTTAGCGCTGGTGTGGCACGAGGCATTACATGCATCATCTTTGATTTCTGCAAGTGGGGAAAAAAAAATAGGGCTCAGAACTTTTGGGTCAACATCTTTCTAGATTTAGTCTTTGTGGAACTGGAGTCTGAGTTCTGTGCCAGACAACTGTGCTCTCAGTCTCTACAGAGACTCCACCTGTAGAGTCTGTATAGATCAGTGGATACCACTTAAATTTACTTGCAGGGAAGAGTTGTGTCATATTGTCACCTGCTGCCATTTAGTCTGAATCTTGTATAATATTAGAATTATATAAGGGTAGGTTTTCTAAAGGAGCTGAAATTTTTCTCAGACATAGCAGCTGTAGCAACCCTCTTACAAAACTCTACTTATTACTTATTTTTTCCCTGGGAAAAGTTGAAACTGATCTTGAATGCTCTTAGAAACGTGTTTGTAACATTTTTAAATTTCATACTATTATAGCTAGAGTTTGAAATAGTTACTGAATACATTTTAATTATGTCTAAATGGAATATAATTTGATTGGATATAGGAGCTGTATTAAGCCAGCACAAAATGATTTATTTGCTAATTATTTGTCGCATTAACATGAACATAATTTAATATCTGGCATTGTATAGCTAAATCAACTTCTTGAAGCATTTGAGAGGTTTTTGATCTGAGGGTCAAAATGTGCTGGGTAATCCTGCTCTGGAAAACATATAGCTTTAATAAATGGGTTATTTTTTGGGAGCAGATAGAGGGTGACACAGGTAGAGAATTAGCTAAGTAAGCATTTCAGTATCATGAGTAGTATCTCAACTGGCTCTCTAATAATACAGTAATTAATTGCTGTAGCACAGGAATGTGATCCATATTTCACTGTGTATGGAAAGCTGCACTGGGGTCTGATCATGTCTGAAGTTCTGTCATTTTCTGAAATGCTCACTTTTTACATCTGAAAAAAAAAAAAAAAAAAGACAGGACACTCACCAGTCTCACATGACACTCCTCTCCAGCCAATGTCACATTCACAGGAGCCATCCCCGTCGATCCCGCTGCTGCATTTCCCATGGACACAAGTGCACACTGTGGGAGAGGGGGGGGGGGGGGGGGGGGGGGGGGGGAAGCCACTGTCCCTGGCAGTGTGTGTGGGAAGGACTGCAGGGGTGACCCAGACATCACCTGCTGATGGCACCTTCTGCTCTAGACTGTTTGAAGAAAGGCATTGCCTTGTGCCTTTTGGTTCCTAATTACACAATAACTCTAATTCAAACTATGCTTATCTTTCCTCTATTCCCAAATGCAGGGTCTGAAACTGTATTTTAATGGGAAAGAAATGGTGAAAAATAGCAGTACTAAAGAGGATTGTGCTTGCTGGATTCTTTTCTAAGTTTGTGGCATGCCAGAGTAGAAGGCACTGTCTCCAGCCTAGGGATTAGAAAGAAAACACCACAATGGGGAAAGAAAAGGGGTTAATGGTGTTTTTAAGACTAGCCTATTACCCTGGGAGTGCTGTAGCTTTCCAGAATGCAGGCTGAAGATGGTTAGAAGAGAGAAGGGGAAGGTTTGGACACCTGCCGAGGCTGGCGAACGGCTGGGGGTGCTCTTACCTTGGTCGCAGTTGCGGCCGTATTTGCCCCGGGCGCAGCCCTCGCAGGCCGTGCCCGCGAAGCCCTCCTCGCACTGGCAGGTGCCCGTGCCGTTGATGCCGTCCAGGCACACCCCGTTCCCAAAGCAGGCGTTCCCGGCCTTTCCTGGGCACGGCTGGCACTGCTGGCTGAAGAAACCCGCGCAGCACTCCCTGGTCTGGAAACCCAGAAATGCTCGGCTGAGGGTCGGGGTGGCAAGCAGGGACAATGAGAGAGCTGGATTTTTACAGGGGCTTTCAGTGATAGGAAAAGAGGGAACGGCTTCAGACTGGAAGAGGGTGGGTTTATATTGGGTCTTAGGAAGAAACTCTTTGCTGTGGTGAGGCATTGGGACAGATTTCCTGTAGAAGTTATGGGTGGCCCCATGCCTGGAAGTTCATGACAAGGCTGTAGGGGATTGTGTGAAGCAACCTGGCCAAGAGGAGGATGTTTCTGCCCATGGCAGGGTGGTTGGAGCTAGATGACCTTTAAGGTCCCTTCCAACTCAAACTAGCCTTTGATCCTGTGACTTTAAGCAGTGTATTAGCTCTGCTGGTCTGTGACCACACTCCTCAATGTGCCAGAATGCAGGCTGCCACCCCAAGTCCTTGGTGGGACCCAGGTGCCCTTCACCACCTCGGAGAGAGGTGGAGAATTGCTAGGGAAAAGCATGAGGTTGCCCTTCCCAAACCTGTGCTCCCTCTGCACCACATGGACCTTCCTGTGCTGCAGCTATCATCAGTCTTTAACCTTCAATCTCTGCTGTGTCCAGAATAAAAGTAAATAAATACACTGTCAGGAACTGCCTTGACATGCTGTGTGTGCTCAGTGGGAGCTATGAGGAGGATGAAGCTCAGGGAAGGGGGTTCCTGGTTTTTACCACAATAGAAGCAGTGAACTCACAATGATGGTTTTAGCACACTTGGGCCGGCACCCGATCTGGATGGTGTACAGTCTCATGTGGTTTTCTGTAAGGACACAGTATTTCTTCTCCCCTGCCTGAGCAAATATTGGAGAAACAGATGCACTTTTGAATAATATTGATCAGCTACTTTCAAATGTGCTAAAAAATAGGACATTAACTTTATGTATGCTGTGCACTGACTCACACATTCACAATTAAAATGAAGGAAATAAAAATGTATTAGCTAAATAATTTCTAGTGAACATATGATCAGTTTAACTCAGTGTCTTGTGGTGTTTTAAAGATATCTAAAATTGTCTTTGCTCAGAACTGAACAGATTCTATTCATAAGTTTTACAAACACTTTTTTATTTTTCACATTTTCTGATCTTTCAAATTCTTCTTGGAAAACTGAGTTATGAAGTTGTGCAAAAAAAGCTTTTGAAAAATTATCTTCTAGGTTTGAACACAATTGAGGAAAGATTGTTTGCTGAAGAAGGCTTTCGGTCTCAGTATACACTTGTGAGGAGATTGAGACAAGAATCCATCCAGTCATTCATATGTTAATGAGTTTGAGTTTTACCCATGAGGAGTTAAATTTGGTTTTGCCAGTCAAGTACTTTGATGAGATGGATGGGGCTTGATCTGCTTTGGAATACCATTACTAGCATAATTACTTAAAAAAAGAATAAAGGAAAATATATTTATGTAACCCCAGTGGAGAGGCTTTCACAGATAAATTAGATATCAAGAAACTCTGAATATCTGCAGTTCTCTTGTATTGGACCTGGGTATCCAAAGTCTCTCTGATCTCCAAGTCTTGTGAGCATAGTTTACAGCACATTGCTGTGGATGGATTAAGTTTTCCCTTCTGTACATCTCTGGTTTGAAGGGCTCAAAGCTGGTTCTGTAATTCCTTTTGCAGCAGGCATACTCCAGACCACATTTAACTCCCCTAATTTTTCATGGTAGGGGTAGACTTTGCAGTTTGAGGAGTCTTAGTTGTCCCAGTGCATATGAGAAATTGGCCTTAAAAGATAAAACTATCTTTAAGCTGCCCTTCTGCTACCTTGATCCCAGGTAGATTTTTATTAAAAAAAAAAAAAAATCTCTGAGGTCAGGGTGGATTGAGTCTCTCGACTATAAACAATGTGTAGCAGGCTGAGGTAAATACTACATCTTTTGTTGAAACTCAGGCAATTACATTAAAATAGGATTGAATGCATGTATATTCAGTTTTGATGTGAAAAAAACCAACAACCCTAGTATTAATGAAAAAAATACTTACTATTTCTTTTGTTCCTGGGGGACAACTTGATGGTTGTGAACAAATTCTGCACTTCTCCTTAAGGAACACAAATGGGAGGTAGTTAACAGACTGCACAGAGCTGCAGGCAGGTTGTTTCATAGAAAAAGAATGATTTCCAGCCATATTTCTAAATCCTTGAGGTGCATTATTAGGATAACCCCTTTGGCAGAGAGGGTGAGGGAAGCTGTCCTGCTCAGCAAGGAGGAATATCCTTATGAGAAGCTTTGTGGGAATACCCTTCCCCCCAGGGGAATAAGGAAGGATCATGTGGTTGTTTTTATTTGCTCTTCTAAAATGATGCTTCCCACTTTATGAACAAGTGGTCTGGTTATGAAGATGTATTAGAATAATGCATTACTAATATTATCTGAATATTAGAGATCAGGAATTTCTTATTCCTGAGCTACTCTGATTATATTTTATCCAGGCTGTCAGAACACTGATTTCAGGACCAAAGTTGTCTTAAGAGATGCTAAAACTCTGGTAGGAATATCCTTTGTGGAAAATGTGTGCATTCCTTGCTGGGAAGAAGTATCACATATCCTATACATTTGAGCTTTGTTTGGCTATAGGTCTCTCTGAGACGCTTTAAGCATCTATACAAACAGGACCACTTACAATGATCACGGTATTATTGATATCACATCTGTTCTTCTGGATTTCCAGGACCTTTCCCAGTCCATGAATAATTCCTTTGTCTGTGGCAATGTTTGCATAGCTTATAGGAGCATCGTTGACGTATAGCTGCAGAAGACATGCAATCAGTTAGAGAGCAGCAGAGGTGTTCCATGGCTCAGTGCTAACCTGAGCAGTAGGAGGTGGAAGAAAGAGAAAAATGCACAGGGATCACTCAAGGGAAACCAAAAAAAGGAGTTAACATCAGTTGAGCATCACTTGCTCATATTCCAGCTGCTGCACTTAGCTGCTTCACTGCACTGGAGGGCATGAGATGACTTGCAGCCTGTTGAAATTTCTTAGCAACAGGATTTGGCAGAGCAGGTTTTTCCAAGGGGTGTAAAGGCTATGAAGAAGGAGCTTAAGGCATGCCAAAATGTGGGTTTGCTGTGTCTGGGTGATGTGGGGCTTTAAGGAAACCCTCTCAGCAGCTGCTCTTTCAAGGAGGACTTTCATCATCTCAGTGATTCCCCACACTCCCAAAGTGCCCTGACCAGCAATGGCTCCACTGCAGGTGCTTTTTTAAGGCTAAGCTGTGAGCAGAGCAAAGAGCAGGGCTGAAACTCTGTAAGAGAGAAGCTTTGATTTCCCTTGCCTATGCCCAGAGGGAGTTCTGGGACAGAGGAGGACCAAGTTCCCTTTTTGGCCGTGTCTCTTTATCTTGCCGGGCCTGATTTTTCCTTGAGTGCTATTGAAAGGTAATTCACATTTGTTGCCCAGTGCTTTGAGCTCTTAGGATTGAAAGTGGAGTGAATCCACGGAAAATAGAATTAATGTTTTATAACTGAGGGCAGGTTTCTAATAGCCCTTGGAAGTCAGATTAATGACTGCTCTGGAATTCAGGCTTGTAGTTGCTTGATTCAGATACCCAAAATTCAATTCTAAATGTGAACAGCGCAACTGAAATCAAATTCAGCCAAAGATACCTTCAAGGGTAACTTTGAATTAAACAGGTCTGAGACAGGCCTTGCATTTGAGCAACAACTTTTGTGCTGCTGAGTCACAGAAGCTAGTGAGGGGTGCACAGGTCCTTTAGACTTTAAACTTCAGTTTAAAGCTGGATTTGTAAAAAGTAGGAAACCTGTTTCTCCTAGCAAGTGCAGACAGCAGTACCTGGCTGTTGTGGAGGAAGAACCCAACCTGGTAGGAGAACCCTAGCATGGTCTCCCTGTGCATGCCATTGTGCAGGTTGTTCTTCAGGAGCTTCTCATCCAGCACAACATGATAGCGGATTTGGCCTTCATCCTGCCAACACACAATTACATACAGGGTTATCTGATAAAGAAGGAAAATTTCCTAGGGATAGCATTTTCCAGAGGGTTTAAACCAAACATAGATTGTCTGAATTTAAAGAGAAACTTCTCCAGTAGGCAGGTTATTTCATATTTCCTTCTGTAGAGAGCCTGCCACAATGAAAATGTTATTGACCGTGGAGGGTAAAAGGCTGTTGATCTGGGAGGACCAAGGTTTGCTTGAGCCTGTACTGAGTTTCTGTGCATAGGGCTAGCTGCTGAATTCAGGGAAAAGTCAGAGGACGTTTTAGGACTCTGAACTTCATGGGTTTATTTGACATGAAGGGTTGCATGTTCATAAGTGTTTTTATAATTTTTTCATACCTATTCCTTATTTCTTTGGGAATCCCTTAATAACCTGTAGGGGAATGAACTGTGCTGAATGTTTACAGTAATTTTGTATCTGTCTGTCTGTCTATCTATCTATCTATCTATCTATCTATCTATCTATCTATCTATCTATCTATCTAGTTAAGGGAATCTTCAGTCAATAAACACTGCTTTTAATTGCCTTTAATTGAAATGTTTTCTATGCCTGGTTGGTAGAGTGTATTCGTGTTTCATTGAAAAGCGATGAAATTACTCTCTATGCATCAACATTTTGTGTGGGTTTCCCAAGGCTTCTGCAACTTGTTCTGAAGCAAGGGACTCCCAGAACTCTTCCTGACTAGGAGAAGGAAGAAGAAGCAGGATGTGTTGGTGAGAGATTGACCAATGTAAGAGAAGCTGGGGCATTTGGAGAGTTTAGGAGCTGCCTAGCCAACAGACAGTGCTGCTGCAATTTTGTCTTTGCAATAAAAGGTGCTTGTGGGAAATCCTGTTGCTCACTGTCCCCTTGTTCTGAATGTCCCTGCTGCTCCTCCTCTGTCAGAAGTGTGTGAAAGCATGAAGCAGCTCCAGGATGTGAGATTTGTGATGATGTCAGGCTGTGCCCACAGAGTGAAAGAATGGCCTTGACATCTCTTAGGGGTGGCGTTGTTCCACAGATTTCCACAGATTTGGCAAAGAAATATTTGCAGATGAGAAAGTGGGAATTAAGATAGAGCTAATCTCCATCAGTGTCCAGCCCTATTTAATCTCCTGACTTCAATGAATTGTAGGAAAAGCTAATGCTGATCCATCTTGATTTGTGTTTAATCACCAGAAGGGTTAGGACATCTTGCCCCATCAGGGCCAAGAAATGGGATCTTCTCCCTGCACCAAACTCTTCCCTCTGCAGCAGAGTTTTCCCAAGTGTTTCACAAAGAGGTCAAGCCTCAGCCAGATTTCACCTTATGGTTGTTCTTTGATTTTCTTTTTTTGCCTCAGATTGCCACATCAGGCAAAGTTGGGAGGATGGAAGAAAGAATGAAGAAACATTGGTGAGTAATGGAAATGAAAACTATTTCTCTGTGTGTGTGTACTCCAGATGCACTGGGATTGATGTCCTACTTGTCTCTCAAAGATTGTTGTAAATTCTTTTTGTAGTGATGTAGAAATGACAATGTCGTGTCAAGAAACAACTACAATAGTGTTCAAAAGCCATTTGAGCTGATGGAGGTTGATAATTTGTGAACATGGGGTTTTGCCATGGGTCTGCTGTTTTTGGTAAATGATTTGGGATGAGTCATTTGAACCCTGTGCTCCTCAGCTTCCTGGCTGTAAATGGAGACCATGCAAGTAGGGATAGTGTGGCAGGGTAAATATTTTTGGAAGAGACAGGGAAGAATTAAAGCCATTGGACATATCATGGGTGAAGCTCCCTCTGCAAGGTGTGTGGCTCTTGATATGTGCAAACTAAAAAGCTGTTTCAAATTGGAGAAAATATGAAGAAAGCTGCAGGGATAATGCAGCAAAAGGATAGCTTATCTTGGGAGGAAACCAACAAGGCTGAGAAGGCGATATGAACTTGTAAATATGTCAGGGTACAAATGGCAGAGAGAGAGTGTTGCTGCAGCATTCTTGCAGGAGTAACAAGGCCATCATCTGGATAGTTTTAAGAAAGAGTCAGAATATTTCATGGCATTATTAATGATACAGTGTTAGGGATGTAGGGGACTGGGGTTTGTTTACATAAAAACTATTTTTTGTGTTTTTTCTGGTCATTCCTGTACTGATCTTCTTTACATAAAAAACCCTCTCAAAATCTCAAACAAAAAAAACCTCTACTGACAAGAAGTCTTGGAAATCATCACCATGTTTTTAATCTAGAAAAGGCCAAAACACAGAACAAATAGCTAGACTCTTCCAGCAAGTCAGGAAAATATGGGTACATCCATCCCACTTCAACTTCTCTGGTGTTACAGACAAAACCTAACTTACTGGATTTCTGGGAAACAAATCTCTTCCTATATCTGTGTCCTTGTAACCAATACACTTAAAGATAAAATACTGAGCTGTTAGGACAAGCCTTGTGAGTAATACATACCAGAGTAGCAGATTTCTTATCCTTTAGGTAATTTTCTATGGCATCATTACTTGGGGCAAAGACTGTGTATGCATTTGCTGCTTCTATTTCGTTAGCCAGGCCGTATTGCTGTTGTGAAACACATTAAAAAAATCAGAACGACCCCTGATAGTCTGATACTAGTCTGAAATGCAAACGAAGCAGAGGGCTTGCTCTGTGCTGAAAACATTGTTAAAATGATGTGAAAACTTACAATAATGTAGCCCCTGAAAATGGAGTAGTCAGGCATTTGCTCCAGGCGGGCCAGCAGCCTTGGCATGACAGCGCTGCGGAGCGGGGTCAGGACCTGCAAAGGAGCAGATACCTCACATCACCTGCAAGGATCAGATGCAGGACAGAATGCTGTTCTGTGCACAGTTTTTTCCACACGAGGTTAATATTTTTGCTTGTGGAGCAGAGGAGCAAATCCTTATCAATATATTGTGTACCTTATCAATAACGTGAATGACCCCATTTGTGGACGCAATGTCACTGGCCACAAAGCGAGCGCCCTCGAGGGTCAGGTTCTGGAAAAGCGAGAGGAGAGAGGGTTTGTGTTCACATTGCAGGGCTGGTGTTTTCCCAGCAGCTCCCACTGTGCATTTCCACACCTTCCCAAATGCTTGCAAGGCTGCACCATGGCACTGCTCACACCAATTCACATCAGAGGCTGGGTTACCCTACGGAATCATGCACTCGGGAGGGGACTTCAGGACTCTTTGTTGTTCCCTGTGTGCAGACTGGTAAAGCCTTGGGCTGGCTTGCACTGGTGTGGTTACCTGGCGTTAGGTGCACTGCCTCCAGGGTAGGCTGAGCTCTGAGCTGATTCACACCCACCCAGTTTTGTGCAGCTTTGAAGGGCCCTGTTCATAACTTTTCCTTTGGAGGTGGGGGGAACTTCCCTCTCCCTTAATGGGGATGAAGTGCTTAAATGTGACATGTGTATTTCCAGGAAATACTCCTCAGAACGTGGAATTTGCATAATATAAAGGTTAAAGGGGAAGGGCTGAAATTTGTCATTTGTCATTAAAAATACCCTCAGGTGGTTTAGGAATATCAAGTTGCATATGTGGAGACGTGTTACTACTGCTTCCTCCTACCTTCCCAGTTCCCTAAACTAAGTTATTTGGTTTCCTTGATGCTCTTTGTCTTAATTTAGCTCACACAGGCTGCTCCAGGCAAGGACTGCCCTTCTTCTTTGTTATCAGACTGTCCAGTGTTTGCAGCAGCTACTGGGACATTAGAAATAAATAATATTGTGGACAAATTTCAGTGATATAAAGTGGTAGAGAAAAACAAGATAATGTTTCTCCCAGAGGGCCCAATATAATTGAACTATGCCTTTAATTTTATGACACGTATTTTTTAAAAAATGTCTGTGTGGTTTTTTAATGTAAGAAAGTCAGTGGCAGTGATGGTCAGGGTTTGGTGTATGATACCACAGTGGTTTGCAGGTCATCTCACCCCATTTTCTTTAGACAAGTGTAGGAATTTGCTCTGTAGCGATGTTGGCAGCATGTCAGAGGATGATAAATTCTGGAAATCAGCAAAGCTGTAAGCTCCTGTCAATACATGATACCTAAAGGAAATTAACTGGATTTGAATGTTTTGTATTTTCTCTCTCTTTTTTCTTTCTCTTATTTCAGATAAACATGTTTAGTGTATCTTAAACTGTGATTTTAAGCAGGAATTGCTTCTACAACACCTTGTTTAGCCATGTTTCAGCCATCTTAGTTCAACCTTTGAACATTTCTGACATAATATAAATAATGCCTTTTTTTCCCCAGTGGCCTTGTTACATAGATTTATACCACTGGAAATAAAAGGGGAATCCTAAGCCCTTTAAAATTCCTTTAAAATCAAAATACCTCTCTTGCTCTAGTGGCTTCAAACCAAAAGCTTGTTTAACACAAAACCCAGTTAATTTAAAAGCCAAACTCCCAAACCATTAACGTACTTAAGCAGAGTTGGAATGTTACTTTCTGACATCCAAAAGGCTTTCTCATCTTCATCCATGTTTTCAATTGCTTGCATAGAAGGCACAAGGACAGTTAGGTTTGAGGTGGTGGACAGCACTGAGTTTATCTTGGCCTCCTGCATGAAAGTAAAGAGGATAAAATAACTCATTCTAAGGATAGTCTATAAATAGGAGCTGGTGAGATTTTAAGCAAGGTGGAGTATGTGACGTGCTTTGTGACCAGCCTGGAAAGGAAAAAACTATTATACTGAGCAATGACTTGAACAAAAGCACTTAGAGCTGTACAAAAATAGTAAACAAGTGTCTGTTTTTTACAGAATAGATTGCCAGCATTTTAAGGATAGAGATAATGTTCAGGTCAAAATTCTTGTTATCAGTTTTATTTTTATTTATCAGTTTTTTATTACACACATAACTGGACCCCCACAAAAATTAGCCCATCTCATAGGTTTTGTGTTATGCACTTGAATGTTAAAAAAAAAATAAATTAAAAATGCTAATGGTTACTGAGAAATTCAAGTAACTTGCTCTTGCAGACCTCTCCGTGCTGTTTAATAGATAGAGCTATGAACCATGATATAAGAAACTCTCATGACACAAAGTGACACATTTGGAAGAAGACTATTATTTAACATAGCTGGGATTTTTTTCAAGATGTCCAAGAGTTATCTGTGCCCACTAGCACTGCAGTGGAGCTTGCTGCTGACAGCTGTAATTTTAGATGGGGATTGTGAGATCTGTAGCTTGCGCAAATTAATTAATCATTCATGTTTTTATCTGCCTTAAGGATGAAAAGAGTTTCCACTGGAGAGGATTTTTTCCAGTTGTGTAGATTTTTTTTGGAAAAAATTGGAAAGCTAAATATTTACATGCGATCTTGTTGAAGATGGGTTTATTCAAGCTTTTAATAGGCTCCACAACTTGCCATTTTTGATACTGCAAAACTTGAGGGAACAATGTGAGCTTGGATTCTACCTTTTTGCAGCTGGTATGCTGCCTGGAAGCTGGCTTGTTTCGGATAGTCTTTCATTACCCATATTGGGTTTTAAGTCAAGAAGGGAATCAGCTCCCTTAAACAGCTGGGAATTTTGTGTCTGTTAAGATCTTCTTTCTTTCTAGCCACCATCCCTATCACCTTCCAAATATTTAAATATAGAAAGAGCAACAAAACTTCCCCTTCTCGTCATTCCTGACCAGCAAGAAAAATATTTGGTTATGAAAAGTGGTAAACATCACATTCCTGCTCAAGTACAAAGTTAAACCCCACAGATTGATATACCTCCCTATTTTGCTCATGTTTGTAGTTACCAGTGTTTATTTTAAGTGATGCCATTTCTCTGAAGTGTAGTAGAAATTTCCACATCTCTGTTTCAATAGATTTTACAGAATCTTCCCTGTGATTTGTTCCCTCATTATCTAAAGAGCAGATTAGAAGGTGAACAGCATTTCTTATTGTGCCCATTTATTTAAATTCTTTAGTTTCTCTATACAGTGTCCAGTGCCACAATCTGAGCTCAGGGCCAGGCAGACTGACTTGAATTAGCCCCATTGAGCTCTCTTAAGAAGCTCCCTGAGGTGATCCTTGCAATTATGTACTTTAATGATCCCCAAGCCATCTGAATTTGAAAATCCTTAAAGCAACTAATGTGCTATGACTTCTGCTTCTGATACTATTCATTAACACATCACTGTCCTTTTTTGTTCACCATGTATTTGCTGTACACTTCTTACATTGAGGTTTTAAGCTCTTTATGGGAGCAACTGGTTTTCATCTTTGTTTACAGTTCCAATCACAGCAGGGTAGGATCTCTAATGCTACTGCTGCTCCAGTAATAAACGGGAACATGTGAAAATAGAAAGTAGATGTTGGTGACCAGGCTATCCAGAACTTTGGGGTTTGAAACCCAACTTGGTGTTTCTTCCATAATCTGGAGCCAAACAATTTAATCTCTTTTCTCATTGAGGTTGCTCAGCCTGGAGAAGAGAAGACTCCAGGGAGACCTTTTGTGGCCTTTCAGTACTTAAAAGGAGCTTGTAAGAATGATGGGGGCAAACTTTTTAGCAGGACCTTTTGCAAAAGAATAAGAGATAATGGTTCTAAACTGAAAAAGGGTGGATTTAGGTTAGATATAAGAAAATTTTCTTTCTTTATAATGCGGGTGATGAAACACTGTTGCTCAGGGTGATGGTCGATGGCCCATCCCTGCAGACATTCAGGGTCAGGCTGGGCAGGACTCTGAGCAGCCTGATCTAGTTGAAGATTTCCCTGCTTATGGCAGGGAGATTGGACTAGATGGCCTTTAAAGGTCCTTTTCTACTCAAGCCATTCTATGATTCTATTTTCTGCACCTCAGTCAGGCCTGCACAGTCTGAGTTTTTTCCTGCTCTCTTGCTGTGGCAGCAGCGCAGTCGAGCCGTATACTTGCATTTTCCTACCACAGGGCACATGAAAATGTGGGGGTAAGGCATTGCCTTCCCTTCCCACTTGTCATTTTATTGAATGAGAGAAGTTGAAAGGAGACACCTGGGGTCATGTTCAGTCTCTGCTCACACCCTGCTGCTGCTTGTCTGGGCTGCAGTGTATTTTCATGCAAAACCAATCATGGCTTAGGTAGCTCCTGCCTCAGAGAGTACTAGCTCTGCCACTTGTGGAGTTTCCTTACTCACTGAATTTGGGTTCAGTAGTTGTTTATCAGGCAGAAACAGACGATCAGCCCTGCCACAACTGGTGGGAAAGGCACCCTGATGCCTCTCCAGGTCTTCAGCATTCTCTCTAACAGAAATATTGCTGTAAGGTTCCCATTTCTAAACTCTACGAGGCCCATGTATTTCTGCAAACTTGAACATACTACAGAAATTATTCAAGAAGCGTACTTACATTAATCCATTGGTTAAAAGCAGCTGCTTCTGACAGAGTGGATAGCTCCTGATTAGAAAGAAGAGAGATCGATGAGTTTGTAAGCTATAATTAGCTGTACCAAAGTGCTCTTGACTGTGCTGCAACCCAATGTGTCTGGCCAGGCTGATGTGAAATGGAGAGGAGGTTTTCAGTGTGTGTGAAAAGCAATCTCATTAATGTTTTCTTAACACAGATACTTTCTGGTAACGGGAATGGTGAGTTACCAATCCTTGAAAATCAGGCCATGGATTGCTTAGGTGTGTACCTGACCTTGGTATGTACTGTGTACTGACCCCAGGCTAAGCATTAATTTTCTGTGATTTGAAACTTAATTCTTCTCTTAACTCCATACAAAATTGATTGAAATATATGTTGTTTTAGCTGATATTTGTACAGCATCTTCAACATCACCCAGCCCTTATTCTGCCACAGTACTTAGAACAGAGATAGATGATAGTATAAGCAGGGGTGGCACATAGTTCTGAGAGCCATGTAGGACTTTCATTTTTCCTGCACTGGTTAAATGCATATTTGTTTCACCAATTAACTTGTTTTTGTTTTATCTGCCTGGGGATCAGTACAGTTTGTTTCAACATGATAAGCTGTTCATTTCCACTGAGAGACACTGCAGGGCAGAACTTCAGGAGAGTTGACTGCTTGGTGCTCCCAGCTGGCAGGTGAATGCTTAGCACTTCTGCAGGTCTGGACTCTGGGATTGGTGTTTTTCAATTTGTTTTCAAATTTGAATTTTCAATTTGTTTGAAGACAGAAATATGCTTTGCTCTCTTAGGCCCCTTTCCAAATACAACAGATCATTTATGAATCAGGCAAGCATCTCCCACTGGAAGACTCTGCAGAGATCACTGGTGGACATCATATTTTTCTGCCTGTTTATAAAGGCTTTGCTCTTCTCTCTGGTTAAGGTCCAGGGTGAAACCTGTGCAGCAGGTCCTGTGCCCAGAGGAAGTGATCACATACTTACATCTGCAGCATTTCCATAGCATATTCTACCATCCCCCTCGTAGCCCTTTGGGCACACGCACTCCCAGCCATGAGAAGACCCAAGCTGACATGTTGCCTTTGAACCAGAAAGAGAGAGAATTTGTCAAATATTCAGGAGACCACTCGAGCAAGGATGGCCTGTGAAGCCTCTTACTAGGACCCGTTTATATACAAGCATAAACTTACAAGGAGCTTTACCACCATCTTCTGTGGGTGTTCTCACTTTCCTGTAGGACACACTCCATTAGCCCAGGGCACTAACTCCCTCCCCTACCCACCATGCACTAAGTCTGTAGGAATCTAAACCCTTATTCCACCTTTTCTTGTTTCCTCCCTACATATTCTGGGCCCTATTCTTTCACCTGAATATGGCAGATCCATCCTCTGCTCCCCAGTGTTCCTCACCTCAGGTCTGTCCCTGTGTCCCACCTGAGGCTGGGACTGCAAGGCACAGCAGAGCCCATGCAGCCACTGATAAAGCTGATAGATACCTGGTAGAGATGCTTGACTTGGGTAAATATCCCAACAGGATAGAGCATCCATGCTTTAATTGCTGGTAGAAAAACAGCATTTATTTATTTATTCCAGGCTTGAGAAAATCCTTCTGTGCTGGAAGATTAGGGAGCAGCCCTTGCAGTCTATCCTCAGCTCATGTACCATACTGATGTGGTTCACACAGTTTTTGATGCTTGTAGAACTGCTTGGAAAGTGCTTTCTCAAAAAGAAATTGCAGGCTTGAAATGGCAAATAAATTCTCTGGTGTGCGCAGGAGGCGAGGTGTGATATGTATCTGAACACTTTGTTCAGGGAATGATTAATTACTCACCAGATGATGGCATTTTCCATTTTGTTCCAGGCACGAGTTTATGGGTGTGCATTCAATTCCATTCCCCTGAAATCCATCCTTACACTTACAGTCATTCTGTCGTTTCAATAAAACACAGCAATTCATTAAAATGATTAAAATAGTGTGCATATTCTAGACACGGTGAATTAGTTTCTCTGTGTTTCTGTAGCTTAGCATTGGCCTCAGTGGAATGACACTGACTAATATCTGCAGAAGACCTTTAAACCTGACATCTACTTATGTGCTTTCTAAAAGTGTGTTTGCTGCCAGAGCACCACCACATAGAAAGAAGGGAACACTGGAATTGGAATTTAAGGACACTGTTTTGGGTAGAGAGCACCATGTGGAAATAACATTGTGGCTGTGAGGGAGAGGAGGTTTTGGGGAAGAAAACAGGGTAGGAAGCCCTAGCTCTGGCAGAGCAAAATGGTTGAGGACATGCACTGAAGGTGACATTGAATGTGGGGACCTACCTGACCTGGCCCAATGTATATGCAGGTGGCATTCTCGTGGCACCGTGCTGTGGTGGGCAGCAGACAGTTGTTGATGGCTGAGCAGCTCCTTCCATCACCAGTCCATCCTGCCTGGCAAACACACCTGTGCTCCCCTGGGCCTGTCTGAACACACTCAGCCTAGGGGAAGATGCAGAGGCAGCCATTCAGGACTCTTAGGGGACATCTGGCTTTAGCCATAAGGCTTCTCTAAGCTCTGTAGTGGCAACTGGGGAAAGAGCCTGGAACTCCAATGAAAACTGTGACTCTTCTGCAGAAGTTTCTGGCCAAACCTTCCTCTTTGCTTACCTTTCCGTGGGAGAAGCATGTACTTACATTGATATTGCAGCCACCAGGGTTTAAAACAGCACAAGGATCAACTAGGCTGCAGCTGAAGCCATCTCCGTCGTAGCCAGGTTTGCAAACACAGCTACAGAGACAAGAGGAGGAAGGAGGTGTTACACGTGACAGGACAGCTCTGAAGCACAGTGATTGTTTTCCACTGCAACATGCTATTTATAGGCAGCTGAAAATTGGTAACCTTGGATTCATGATGCAAGTAGCTCAAGTGTGTACGTTATGGTTTTTTTCCCAAAATGTTGACTGGGTTAATTGAGTAAAATCAGGATCCATTCTCTGCATGTGACACAGGGAGTGAAATGAATTCTGAGCTGATGTAATCATTGCAAAGTTGAGCTAAATGCTCTAAAATATTTATGAACTGGCTATGCTCTCTTCCGGGCACACAGAAGACTGCTCTCTCCCTGAAATGTGTGCAAGACAATGAGCCCTCCTGTTTCCCTGGGTCCCTCCCCAGGGTTAACCTATATTGGAGGGAATTACCTAAGCACTCAGGTTCTGCAGCATCCCCCATTGTGCTTTGTCGTGACTCATTATGGATACACTGCGGCAAGAGGAAAACTTGCTGCATGTGAAAGTGAGCTTCAGGCAAGTGCAGGGCAGCTGAAGCAGTAACAGAGTTTTGTGGCCAGGACTGGGGAACCTATGCTGAACTCTGTGGTGCTGTGGTGTGCAAAAATTATCTGAGTTGATCAGAGTGAGATATCTATCCTCAAATTGTTGAGAATTTCATTCTTTTTCAGCAAGGGTTAAACTCCTAAACCACTAAGGAGTGATTAGAAATAAGAGCTCCCTAAAAACCTCTGTAGATGTCGGTAGGAGGGGAGGCTTTTAATCAAGGATCAGATCTGTATGCAACTATCTTTTAGTGTTAAGTATATAAGGTACAGGGTATTGAGAAATTGTAATTATTATCTTGCAACTCAAGGCTGCTTTGATGCATGATTATGCTTATTTGCTGCATAGCAGGATTGCAATGGCTCTATGCACTGCTGCCAGGGACTGTTTTGGTCAGGCAAATGGGAAGGAGCTGCAGCACAGTGAATACTAATTTGATGCAAGTTACTGACTTACCTCACTGTGCCATCGCTAATCTGACAGTCTGCATGTGCATGGCAGAGCTGTAGGGAGGGCTCACAGGGAACGATCTGCTTCTCACAGAGTTTCCCAGTGTATCCAGCTCTGCAGGATCCAGGAAGACAGGTCCCATCGCTGTCGATTCGGTTATCACACTTCCCATAAATGCAGAGGCACTCTACCAGAGATAAATTACAATGTGCAATTCCACAGTGGAAAAAAGGCATTTATCATTACATAGCATTTCTTATGAATCAGCTTTTCCTATTTTTTTAAGAATCTAAACTTTTGTATTTTTAATCTCACTTTGATGGGGGACTTGTTTGTTAATCACAGCTGTCTTTTCAGGTGTGTTTTATGGGTAACTGTTTAAAACCTGTTGTATTTTTTACACTGCTCTTACCAATGAATTTCAAAGTGCTTCGAAGAAGTAGGAACAAAATTCTGTGTCTTAGACTATTAAAGTTATTCATTGCATGACTTTTGCTGTGCTGACAGTGACAGGGTAAACCTTTAAACACTGAGCCCACAGATCCTACAGGTTGCACAGTGCTGGGTACGCAGAGTATCTGCACAGACATACCAGCACTTTGCTAGGACTGGGTGGATTAGTGCTGCTGGAGGCACAGCAATGTGCCCAAATAACACAGCAGGAGAGCTTTGTACATTCCAAAGAAATGCCAGTGATGACTAGTAAAGCAAACACTTATTACTTTGGTGGGATTGGAGTTTAGGAACTACCACCGTTCCTTATGGAATTTGTGTCTCAGCTTTTGTCCATGTACCTCTGAACCTTCAAGTGAGCTGTGCTTCATGAATGGCAGACTGCTTCATAACAAAGAAGGTTAAAAATGGTTTTGTAGATGAGGAATGTGTTTATATTTGGTGTTGTATATACTGCAGACTCTAGAATGTATTATGGTTTGGCTCAGTAGGATTAAATCTGTCAGTGCAGAACTATAAGCTATAAAATAGAGCAGAAATTGTTCAGTAAGGATAGTTAAGTGGCCTAAATGTGATTTGTTTATAGATCTAGTTGTTCTTAGATTACATGTGTTTGTCATTGCAGGCAGAATCTGTTCTGTTGTGGGCAATAGCAGATGGGAACAGAATAGTAAAGTTTTTCTTTTCAGTTACTTGTGTGAGGGAGACAGAAATCAAAAGAACAATAAATTAGTATAAAACAAGCTATGCCCCCTGCAAAAAAGTAATTTAGAATATTTACACTGACCCTGGCCTTATGATGTGTCCCTTTGAAACAGGAAATGAAAATACCCCAGGAACATCTTGTTCATCCTCCACAGAGACTGTTTAGCAACCAGTTAACTCCTACCAGATCATCATCACTGGGGCCCAGAGGAAACAGCCCATGCTCTTGCACTGAGGCTACAGGGCTGCACTTACCTTTGTCACACTGAGGCCCGTATTTGCCAGGGTCTGAGCAGAACTGGCAGCTCAAGCCTTGAAATGCCTCAGAGCAAACACAAGTCCCGTTTCCATCCAGGCCATCCATACACTGTGATATGGAAGGGAAGTGATTGTTATGTATGAATTCAAAGAGACCTTTACCCTAGAAAAGAGACTTTATGCCTATCCATATTTTGTGACTCTGATAGACTCTCAGGAAGAACCCCAGCTTTGCTGAAAAAAGTGTTTCAAAACAAAAGTGTTCCTTATGCTTTTTCTTTGCGGCTATATATTCTACCTTTGCAGTTTTTATGTGAGAATAGGGTCATTACTCTGTGTTGTGCAAATTAAAAGCATGCGGATGGGCCACTCACTCTTGCCTGTGTGTTGGAACCCTAGGGATCTGCAATTTGGACATCTGAGAGATGACAGAGTCATTTTCCCTCCTACCTATAACTGAACCTGAAATTCACAGCCATCACTGGACACAGAGGAAGAGGGCAGCCCTTGTGGAGCCCAACATTCCTGTTGGGCAGAAATGCTCTGGGGACTGCTGGGACACAGCTCATCCTTTCCCCGCACTGGAGTGCAGGGTGCTGCTGGATTCTCTGCTTACCTGTCCATTTCCAGAGCAGGGTTTGGAGAAATCTCCTGGACATGGTCTGCAGTCAGGGCCAAAGAAGCCTTTGCAACACTTTGGTTCCTGCAAAATAAAGAAAATATCTTCTTTTACAGTGCTTTAGGGCAGTGGCAGTGCATAAAAACCAAATTGTTATTGTGTTTTGGCCCTCTGAGCAAGGCCCGCATGGTAACTGTCTCTGAAAAGCCTTGTGTTGAACCAGAACCAGCTCTGAAATGGCCTCATTAAAAACCAGGAAGGGTGTTGACAGGTCAGTAAGGGGTTGCACAGACCACCAGATATTGTCCTTGTTCTTATCAGACTCCGTGTTAAAAATCGCCATCCTGTCCCCACTTATGAACATGCCAGTGTAACCTGCTCATATTGTGTGCAGTCTCATATTTGCCAGTGGGAGTGCAATGGAATTAGGATACAGGCAGTCTCCTTGAAATCTGAGATCAGGAGCCTCAGGATGTTTCACCCCAGGGAGGTGCTGTGACAGCCAGATGTGCTGCTTTGATCTTCCTCCCTCCCCTCTGCACCAGGGTGGGATTTAGCCACCATGCAGCTCTGAATGGCCCTTTCAATTGTATCTGTTGTTTTATTTGTGAAACGGCTTCTTGATATGTTTATTTATAAATAGAAAGTGTATTAGAAAATACTCATTTGCATGTGGGATTCAAGAGAAGTAGGAATTAGCAAAAGGCTTACAAAGCTTACAGTTTTTATTCTTTCTGCCTATCACTACGTGGTGCTCACGAAGTGCAGAAGATTAGGAGCCCCAGAAGCCAGGAGGGTGTAAGTACTTCTCAAGGGCTAATGACTTCTGCAAGAACTAGACTTCCCAAACAGTAGTTGGGGTGTGATTCTCATGAGTGTTTCCCACTCATTGTTATCCAATATCGTGGGAAGTCCTGGGACAGGAGTGGCTGGGACCAGGAGAGGAGGAACTTGTCCTGTTCTTCATGGGTGAAGCTGTATGGGAAAATGAATACATCTGGGCTTGGAGCCTCATGTGAAAATTCCTGCAAGGCAGAGTATGAGTGTGTTGTTGTCAATGACATATGAGAGCTAATCTAGATTTTCCTTGATATTTAGCTCTGAGATGTACATTAGCTCCTCTCAGTCTGGTGTTGAAGTGCATGGAAACTGGACCTGTCCAAACATCTCTCAACTCCAAAAGGAAAGTCCACCACATATAAGACAATATTGTGGAAAACTTTTACATACTTTTCACCTTAAGGAACTGTAATTCTATAGCTTGGCTGTAATATTGCAGGCTCTAGCACAGTTGATTTTTTGAAAGGTTGGGTGTTCAGTAATGCACCTCTGTTTTGAGAAAGGCTGGAACACGCACAAAAGGGAAGCATTAGTATTTCTAAGTTCCATGGAGTTCTGTGAAAAAGTTGTAATATCACAGCATAATTTACCTGGAGAACAGAAAGCACCTTGCTGGTATTGCATTTTAAAATTTTATTAAATTATGTATTTTTCACAAGATGAACTTTCTTCTCATTGTTTCTGAGTACTCATTTACAGGGCTACTATCCATTAATTTTTATAAAATGGGGAATAACATTCCTGTGGTAGCTAGACTTGAATTTTGTATGTGGAGAAATATGCAGCTAAATTTGCATCTCTTAGATACAAAACAGATGGGAGAACTTCAATCCTTTCTGAACCTGCATCTGCAGACTGTTACTTCAGGGAGGATGCTTAATCAAAAGGAAACTTCTAACAGATGCGAGGTCTATTTTAAACATATTCAGTTTGTTAACTCCCAAAGCATCATCACAGTGATTCTCATTCCTTCCATCTCTCCTCTGCTGAAATAGGACTTGCTCCACCTGAGAACAAGTAAGAGCTTCTATGAAGTATACAGGGATTTTTGCAATAGCAAACAAAATAATGCTGGAATTATCAGATGATTCAGTCATTGCTAAAAAGAGATGAAAGTACCATCCATATCTGGTTTTTTATACAGTCTCCCGTTTTCATTTGTGGTTCTTTTGCTCTCTACATTGGCAGAGCAATGACCAAAACATGGGCATGCCTTCCCCCTGGGACTTTTGTACAGCTGGTGAGTCTGTTGGGAAATGTCACTTAGGATGGACGGGCTGTGCATTCTGGGGACAGGGAGCCAGTGCATGCTGTAAACAACCTGCACACACTCCTTAGATGGAAACAATAGGGATTGGGATTTGAAAAGGCATTCTACCAACTGCTGAGATTCATACTTATGGATGGTGTTCCCTGTAAATTTTAAGTACCTGTTTCATGACTCCCAAGTGTTACAGCGTGAATCTGGAGCCAAAGGGCAGCACCAGGGCTATATCTACTGGATCTGATTTTTGAAGAATGGTTGTTCATTTCCACCTTCTTCTTTCTTTCCTCATTTTTCCTTCCCTCATTCCCTTCTTTTAATGAACATGAAGTTTTCTCAACTGAAGGAAACAAGGTCATGAATGCACTGGTGTCCTCTACTCAACTCAGTATAATGAGTTAACTAATGTTGTCTGAAAGTCTAGTGAAGCCTACACATTTAACTTCTATGAGAATATTTCATTTCTTCCAGGAAAACCACAAATTAGTTGAGTCTAGAATGCAGGCACTGTGAACAGAAATTTGTCTTGTGTATAGGTGGCAAAGTATTTGCTTCCACATCGTAGATTGTGTACTCCATTATAATCCAGGGGTACATAGATTTTTTTTTTTTTTTTTTTTTTTTTTTTTTTTTTTTTTTTTTTGTCTTCATCCTTTGGTTGCTTTTCCTGACTAGCTAATTTATCACTATGTGATGGTGACAGAGGCTGGTAATTACATTACTGAGAGCATATAAACTCCATTGGCAGTTTTAAAGGTGAATTTTCTGCAAGCTCAACATGCAATAAATTCAGAGAGGTTGAACTTTTCAGAGTGTGGATATGGAGTTTGTCAAAGCTATGGTCCTTGTGACTATCAATGTCTTGTTTTTCAATCAAGTTAGCATAAATCCTAGAGCCAGAATCTGATGTGTTATGTCACTGTGTTTTGTAGCCATTGAACAGGAGACTATAAACCTGAATTATGGTGTTTCTCCCTCAGATTTATCACTGGAGCTGTGAGGAAATAACCTGGTTTGGATTTAGTAGTCCTTCATGTTGTACAGGACTTAAAGGAATAACGGACTGGACTTACAATAAAAAAAGCATTTGTGCAGCAAATACCTGAGGTATCAATACCACTACTATGTTTTGAAGGTCTGTGGCTCATATGTATTTTGGCAAATACATTTAGACATTATAAAAGCTCTTTTATAAGCTGCATAGTCATGGCTGAAGCTGACATAGGGTCTTGCCCTTCTTTGTGTTTCTGAAAATTTCTGTAAGTGCACCTTTGCTCCTTTAGAACTTAAAAATCTGGCTGATTGTTGTGGGCAATGTTTCCCTCTGTAGGCGTTGTCTCCTTGCTGCTCAGTGCCACGGTGTCACCTACTCAGTCTCCTTCTCCCCCTGGAATGGTCCCAGCCACGGGTACCTGCTCCCTCCTTTTCCTGAGGATGGCAGTCCGGTCTCTTTCTTCTGCCACGCCCCAGCAGTGGACAGACAAAAGTGTCTGCACCTCCTGGCAATGTCAGATCTGCCTGTTTTCAGTAGTAGATTGATACACTGCCTTTACACTGAAGTAATTGGAGCACAGAGATATACTCCCAGGAAATCTGCCACAGGGGTGATCATATCTGGGGGAAGGTGGAGCAGGGAGCTGGGGTCAGCTGCTCCTTCAGTGCTCCGTGCACCACCTGTCAGAGATCATCAAAATTACCTGTAGTCCACACATCAGGCAGGGACTGAGGAGCTGTTGTTCCTTCTGTGCCCTCTGTGACATTAGGAATAAGCTCTGGTGTCCTTCAGGAAGGCTCAGGTGCAGCTTTCAGCATTTGGGCATGGTCACATAGATAAGTGTGCATTAGCCTAAAGGGTTCATCTTTAGGGATGCAAAGTTCTTTTAAGTGTGTAGATCTACCAGCTCCTACAAGGTTTGTGTCCTTTAATTCTTTAAATAGAAGTAGTATATATTAGGTGGTGTTACTCCTGTTTTCTGAGAGTGATGGAAATGCTTGGTGCAGAGTGAAAACTGCAAAAACCATTGCTCCTTTATGTTTTCCTGGCTAGCGGTGCTCTGCTTAAATCTTGGAACATAAACCTATATTTTTAACTATGCATGAAGTTTTCAAGACTGACTGAGGTGCCTAAATTAAATTTGGGGAATAATTTTTGTGACCAACAGTGTTTGTTTTGCCTTTAAATAATTTTTTGTCTGTTGCTTTATGATTGATTGATGTTGGACATAATTTTTAGGTAGGTTTTTGGTAAGGAATTCAGATTATTGGAGTGTTCTGTTCAATCTGAGATTGCTGCTTGGAGCTCTGCCTGGTTTATGATTATATTGTGCATACAGCACTCTGTAGTTATTGCCAGAGGTAATAAATCTTTACTGCCAGTGTTTTCCTCATTACATTTTGATGCTGTCCAGCTCTGCTGGGAACCTCTTTCCAGGCTGTGGTTCTGGACTGTTGTAAGCTAAGACATTAAATGTTTTCCTTTTGTACCGGAACTGTTACTGGCCCAGATATGGGCTTGAACATGGTCCAGAGGCAGCTCACTGGAGCTATGCTTACTCCAAGTGAAAAGTTTGGTCTGACATTCAGCCCTCTTACCAGAAATAGCATCTGAGTGTCACCAAGTAAAGGCCTGTACTGTGTTACCTAAGTGAGCAAGGTTTGTCAAAATCCACCCTTTTAAATAGAAACATTTTTGTTTCTGGAGGAAAGCAGGGCTAGGGGAAATTGTTGCTGCTGAAAATAACATATTTCTAATATATAAATATAAAATTATTGTGGTAATATTTTAATTTGCGGTTTCCTTTCCCTGCATATTTGGTGGAAAGAAAAATATTGGTCTGGAGTAGTTTCTCTGAGAAACAGGGAGTAGTTTTCCCTGAGAACATGACACTTGTAAATTCCCATGTTCTTGTATGCACAGATAGGATTCAGGAACTGAAGGAAAGAGTGGGGATTCAGGAACTGAAGGAAAGAGTTGGACTGGAGAGACAACAGGTATTTCAAAGGGTTAATGCAACAACTAGATTTTTTTTAAAATGGTATAAGATGTGTTCATATGAGTTCCCTCTTTGCAGTACTGCTAGGCTGGTGGCCATTGATATATATATTTCCAAAAATATCTCTTTCAAATGGATAATATCAGAGAAAGTTAGTAAAGAGAAAGCTGGAATGCCCTGTATGGCAGAGTTGGAGATACAGATTCACAGTGATTCTCTTACCTTTGTGGCTTGACTTGTCTCGTCACACCGATCTGGTACGATTGGAACAATTGCGGGTGGAATGAGAACACCCTCAAGGGTATAAATGCGGCCATTTTTTGCAACAATATCTGTTTCTTCCATTTTTTCTCCACTCACTAAGACTTTGCCCTATGAAACAATAAATTATTATTATTATGAAGTGTTTTTAGCTCCTCAGTTTCTGATGGTTTAATTTTAAATGTTTAAAATTACTTGCTTTTGAATTTGCAGTCTAATTTTTATTATGCTTGTTCATGCACGAAGCACACATATATTTTGTATTTTCTTGAATATTGGTCTTCAACAGATGTATCTAAAGTTTTTCTATGAATCTGCCCTGTCAGCCCTTGGAACTGGTGAATAACAGACTGGCCAAAATGAGAAGAATACTGATGACTTCAGGCACTGATTTCAGTGGGTTTAAGCACGCTTGGTGTTCTCTCTGACAGAGGAGGGGGAAAGTGAGAGAGAATCTGGGATCTATCCAAGTTCACGACAAAGAAATAAAGTATTCTTTTGGCATTTACTCCTGCGGCTGCTCTGCCCTTACAAGAATTTTTATAGGTGCATCTCTTCTCCAGATGAGAATGAAGCTAACCTAACAGATCATTTGGTTTTGTGCAACTACTAAAAAGTTAGCACTTTTAAAATTGTGTTCACTAAGTAAATCAGGATCAGAGACTATAATATTAATGAGAGAAGAATATTATTTTTGTGTGCACTGATAAGTGTTTAAAATTTCTAAAACATGTGACAAAATTATTTTAAATATTTTAAATAGATTTTTTAAATAATGCAGAGCATGATTGAGGCTCATTCCTGGACTGTGGATAACCATAAGGACAAAACCCCTGTAGGCTGTCCATATATACCTATCATTTGCTCTTCATCTTTTATTATATTAATGCTAACAGTAGGTGGGAATGACAAGTTGAAAATTCCTGCCTCATTATAGCAAGAAATCCCTCTGCTAATGCCTCCCCTTACCCTTTTTTTTTATTCCCCCTGCATGTAAAGTTGCCTCGATCAGAGTGAGCTGCTCACAGGTGAGGGCTGTGACTTACAGTGCTGGTCCTGTTAAAGTGAATGAACTGCTTTGCCATGGTCCTGATGTGCTCTATTGAGACAAGGCTGGCAATCTCTAGCTGAAATGAATATAAATTGGTTGAGAGACGTGTAATATCATTACTCTTCAAATTCAGACAGATTTCACAAAGAAGACTTTCTTCAGGGTGAGAAAATTATTATCAATGTGGTCAGCCTTGCATTGACTAACCAGCTTGTGTAACAAAGTTAGTGTCATTAAATTATGACTGAGCTTGCTGGTTCCTGCATATGAGGACCTTATTGCTCAAAAGAATATTAATTTTTCTTCCAACTATAGCAATCAGTCTAATTAAAGTTAATACTTTTCTCTGAAAATAGCCTTGTTTGCGTCCATAGACCATTGTGGTGATGACGGTGCCATGAAGGTACACATGGTTCTCATGTTCCCTCTGATCCCACTATCTATGCTGGGAGTGACCACGTCAGATGATGTAAATGGGACCCTTCATTAAGGATACTGTCACTTCTTTCGTTCTTGCCCCACAATAGAGGAAAAACAGAGGGTTTGCTTGGAGGATGAAAAAACAGCTCTTTGTGAAAACCAGAAGACTGATTTTAGCAGAATAGGCTCAGAGACAGCTTGATTTCATTGGCAGTAAGTTCTTTTTCTGGGCTCGTGCCTGAAGTCCTGCCAATACCCCCTGACAGTGGTTCTTGCTCTTACCCTCTGGGCTGGCAAAGCAGCTGCACTTACCTCAGTGTTGGAGACAATGTGGTATCGGACCAGCTCCAGCAACTTCCAGGAACCCTGCCATGCAGAAATCAGGCTGATTTAGCCCAAAATGAGCCTCAGAAGCCCAGTCTGGCTTCTGAGGCTGGGCTCATGGGGGTGAGCAACAGCAACACTGGCTGGTGTACCAGAAAATCTCTGGGTCAGTGGTGGTGCTCAGCTTGTGCCAGGCACCCTGGCATTCCATGCCCTCACCCTACACCGTATTTTATTTTGATGTGGGCCTTCCATGACATGCATGTGTGCTGGGACAGGCAGGAGGTGTCCAGGGGGCAGGGCACCAATATCCACCTCCTAGGACCCCATCAGCAGGGACTCCCATCCAGTGGGGCCCTTGTGGCAACTGCTTTCCTTGGCTGTTCCTACCAAGGGTGAGGCATTTCAGGAGAGGTTTTGGGACTGTGCTGTGTGGCTGTCCAGGCTGTGATGTCTGGGCAAAAGCAGAGGTTTGGGGGCCTGGTGTGGAGGAACATCATCACTGTATATGATGGGAGACCCCAGATCCTTGTCCTCTCTAGGTGATGTCTTGATATTAATTGTTAGAGACGGCTTTCAACCTTGTTCATGGGAGCTAATTTGGATGAGCTCTGGACAATGCATGTATACATCTCCTATCTGTCCACTATCTGAGAAAGATTTGCCTTATAGAAAGATTGTACCTCTGCAGAAAGCAGGTAATCCAGAGCCTCAGCGTTCATGTTACTCAGAGCCTTATTACTTGGAACAAAGACTGTGTAAGGCTGGTTGTCCTGCTGTAAGTCCATTCCTAGGCCAGTTTTCTGTTATGGTTTAAAAATAAAAGTGAAATTACATATTAATGTCAAAGAACATCTGAAAGTAGCTTTATGTAATTGCTTTTCTGGATCCTTACCTCTATCAAAGATGTAAATTGACTGTATCTTGCATTACCTTGAAGTACTGACATAATGGTTTTCTGAAATAGGATAAAAGTAAGATTTGTTTTAGTTGGGAACATGGAATAAACAACAGTTCTTATGAGACATTGCTTAACTTACTGTATGAGTCTCAGATATTACAGATTGAATAAATTTCATTTGGGGGGCTGGTGGTGCTTGGAAATGACAGATGGCAGCACTTTTTTCCTGGTGCTGTGCTGGTTTATAGTTGTATTTTGTCATTGTCCTCAGTTACCAGGGGGTCACAGGAGACACAGCTGTGTGTGTGGGGGAAAGGGTTTTTATCTCTTCATCCCCATTTGAAAAAGGTAGAGGAGTAAAATATTTGACAAAAGCAACATAAGGAAGAGAACTTTTAAGCAAGCATGGTAAGCTGGGCACCAAAAAACCCAAAGCAATTAAAATCACCTTTTTTAAATATGAGCCTTTTGTGGGGAGGAATTGAAACTTTGAATAGAAGTCTTGCCTGGTGTCTGTACAGATATCCCTCTCGCTGTTGGACACAAAAGAGAGAGCTTGACTCCAGGCAGAAGAAAATTCAGAAGACTATTTTATTAATTTCACACAGCCCTTTTTATAACATGCTGTACTAAGGAACCATATGATTGGCTAGAAAAGACAACATTTCTCTTCATTGGTTAAACAATAGAAAACAACACCTGTGAGAGGGTTGCTTTGGTAACTTGAAAATATTATGAAAACAAAGGACTGTTTACATTTCACTGTCCTTGAGAGCATTCTTGCTCTCACAGAAGAATCAGCCATTAATCGGGCTGAAAATTTCACAAACTCAGAAGATCAGACCCACAATATCCCTCCTTTTAGTATGTAATTCTGGAATTCAGTGAAATTCACTGATCATGACTGCCAGTTTTCCAAGGAACCACTCAGATACAGTGAGAACATCCAAACCCTCCATGGACCAGCTTGGCAGAAGGATGAATATCTGCTTTCTGAGGAAACTGTGTCATTACCTCTCACTTTTTGAATGTTGCTTCTGTGAGCTAGTGTGCAATGGCTCAGTAGAGTTTGTTTAGCTTCTGTCAGTCTGCATTCACAGTCACTTAATGTGAAATTATTTCAAGAGAAAGTTTGACATTCCCTGTATATAACTTATGGATCACCTCTTTGCTGCTCTCAAACGTTGGCTCCACGTTGTCCATGGCTTTGTCAATAATGTGCAAAATCCCATTGGAAGCAATAATATCGCCCTGCAAAATTTTTCCTTTTCCCCTTCCTCCTTGGATTCTAATCCTTAATTGATAATCCTGAAAGAAGCCAGGCAATGGTTAGTGAAATCTTTGTTATGAAATGACAGCACAGTGAGTACACAGGTTTAATGTACTCTAAGATCCCCTCCTGTTGTCAACACCTGAGCAATTTAAATCTGGAGAGGCTAAAGATTGCTTCCAATACTTATCAAGGAAACGGAAAAAACTCCTTTGGTTCAGGACCATGTTCTTTTGTTTCAGGACAGCAAAATTCAGAAGAAAAACAGAGACTGGCCCTGAGGGGAACTCACTGTACCTGACAGTATTCTGGTGACTGCTAGTAATAAAAATCTGCCATGAAATTATTTAAAATAATATTGTACTGGAAAGGTCAGCTTCTATAATCTTATGGGACTCCAACCCATTTCCTTATATTCTATACATAATTTAAAACAACAAAATGTTGCTGATTCTGCACTGTACTGAGGCCTTCAGGAAACAAACAGGGCTCAGACAGCAAGGATATTTTCCTGTTACAAATGGAATGTGTACTCACTGAATAGACAAAATAGATACCTCTGCTCAGGTGCCATTGATCTACTGCAAAACATGAGAAGTACTTGATTTCAGCCTCCACACAGGCCCAATCCAGCAAGAGACACAGAATGGACAAAGAATAATAATTCCAGATTACAAAATCTAGTGTATCATCCATAAAGAACAAGTTGTTAAAACTGTGGAATCAGACTGCCCTGATGTTTACTGACATTAGATAATCAGGGTTAATGATGAACTTTGCTATGTATTTTTCACGGTTAGTTGCCATGTTTTCTATCTCTGCTGAAGGCTTCCATTTGTTGCATCATTCCAAGGCTGCTGATGCTCAGTGGGAAGTGGGATCTGTAGCTCAGTCAGAGTTTGCTCCATGTGAGCAGCATTTGCAGGTTTCTTTTCCCTCCTGCCACCTCTTACGTCACCTGGGCTTTCTTAATGCCTACCCTCTGCCCCCCCAGTGATGTTGGTCATACCTGTAGACTGAAGATAACTTAATTTTAGCAAACATTTTAGACCAGTCTCTGTTAGTCTGCCAAGTCACTTGGTGCTGATACATGAGTAAAGGTAACTTTTTATTTGCTGGTTTTACTGGGAACTTTGATGACAGTGAGGTTTCAAGTTTGACTTGAACTCCTTGTAATGCATGGCCACAGCTGTGGTTTTTCATAATCCAACAGTTATCTTCACCCTGATGTCTCCCTGCAGAAAGCTTTCCTACTCCTTGTAGAGGGAAAAGAGAGCACTGTTCTTGCTGTGGCTGGCTGAAAGGCCACTTACCTTTTCTCCCTTTGACACCCCTCCTGACTTGCCAGTCAAAGTATATATTACATTAGCATTTTTCAAGCTACTTGTGTTCAGTTGACCTGCAATAATATGGAGTTTAACGAAGTACTGGGCTTTCTGTTTATTTTTCAGTAGATCCTTTATCTAGAAAAGCAGAGGAACAGAGATTTATTTCAATGCAGGCTTTATCTAAAAAAAAAAAAAAAAAAAAAAAAAAAATCCATGGTGAATGCTTTTTTGTTGTTTTCAGTTGTTACATTATGAAATTATATATTTTACCCTGAAGCGAGGTGATGGAATCTGAAAAAAGTGGAGACCTCTCTTGTTTTCAGTTCAGCTCACATTGTACCCTTATGCCCCTGCATGAGCAGTAAGTGCCTCCAGAATTGTTCTGATGTCAGTGGAACGGCTACTGATGTCACCCTGTTTTTCAGCCTTCTAATTTGGAGTCAGAATTTCTCACACATTTTCATGTAAACAAAGCAATGTTTCCGTAACTGTCTATGTTGTTTACATTCTTCTCTTTAAGAGGGACAATTGATGGACACTTTCGCAGACCAGTGGAATTGAAGAGGTTGAACCTCAGTCTTCCAATGTGGTCTCATTTCTGGAAATCTATATAAACTAAAAGTGAAAATTAAACTTTCTCTTTCCTGCCTCAACTCGACTGTGGTGTCTGCCTCTCTCCTATGACGATAGTGCATCACTGCTTACATGTCAGTCTCTTTTATTTTTTCTTTCACTAAAGCCATTATTTATCTCCCTTATGTAAAAGGTGACCTGCAGGCCTTGATGCTGACAATTCAGATCTTAGTTCAACCTCAGTCTCAACTGAGTGAAAATGCTTTGAGCATAGTCTGTAAGACAATCCAAAACTTATTTGTGACAGTGTTCTACCTTAACTCACCAAATTAGTTTTTCTTTCAAATGGGAAAAATGCAGATTAAAATGTGACCAGAAGTGTACAAGAGCAAATTATCTGTATCTGCTGAATCAAAGCACTTACAACACAGATGAGATTTCTGCAGAAGCCAAATCCCCCCAGTGTGAAACCTTTTCTCTTGTTTACTTACATTTGTACCTTTGAGTCCCTTGTTTGTTGGTACAAGCACAGTAAATGGTCCCAGAGTGCTCAGCTGCCATTCATAGGTATTTTCTTATGAGAAGAGGGAACAAATAAAGTTTAAATGCCTATTGAAAAAGCTCATTTGACAAAGGGACTGTGCAAAGCCATGAGGGTAGAATAAACAATAATATAATCTGATCATTAAATATTAACTTAAAATTCTAAAGTCCAAGTCATTAAAAGATGAGAGATGGGGTGTGAAATCTGCTGCAAACTTGACACAAAATGAGGCAAAACATTCAAGATGCGCCTGGCAGCCTGGAATCTGTGGCATGAAGGCCAGAGCAAGAACACAGAACCAGCAGTTTCTTTGGAGATGTGTCCTTACAGGACTACAGCCTTCTGCTTTAAATCAATTCAGTCTCTATGGGGTGAGAAATATGCTGTTGATAACCTGCTGGTACTGCAAATATCAGCAAGTCTATGACTGGTAATCAAAATCGATGCACTGAAAGTTAATTAAAATTCATTTACTACCCAGAGGCTATTTCTGTATCTGAGACAGCAGCATGAGAGACCACTGGTTCAGCAGCTGAAGGCATTAAATATTTCTGATATCTTTTTCTTGAGGTATAAAATCAGAACTGAAAAAATCTTTACAGTTGTTACAGGTGTATTGTACAAAGAATTTATATCAAAATTAATATGCTGTCCTACAACAATCCATAAAGACATCAGTGTGGAGTGAACATATTGTAAGATAACCTGTGTGGTTAATGTGTCTTTAGCTTCTGGCTAGTAGATTATATGGCACATTTATGTCCAAAACTTAACCAAAGAACATAAAATCTGGGTTGTTGTTAACTCAGTGTGCTGAGCACTTTTCAGGCACGTGAGGAGAAATGCATAGAGAAATTGCAACTGAACTCTCAGTGCTGAGGCAATGGATATCGATCTTCAGTGCTGAGTATGGGAGTCACTGCCAGGTTTTGACCTTGGCCAGCTATGGGGGATTCTCAGTCTGTTCTGTTCAGGAATTCATGGTCTTTATTTTAATCGCTGGGTTCCGTGGGACTAAGCAAATTATACTAAACAGAAGGATTTTTTTTCCCCACATTTATGAGCTCAAGTCAAAGTTCCAGCTCAATTCTAGCAATGTTTGTTCATAGCTCAAATTTTTGGCCAAAGAGAAGATGATGAAGGCTGTTAGATTGTTCAGTTCTCAAGGCAACTTGGAATGGCAGTGTTTCTGATGGGCTAGTGTGCATCATTCTAGACCAAATCTCATTTGTCCAAAACAGCACGGGCAGGGAGAAGTGGGATAATCCCTTTTGTTACACTGTGGGGCAAAACCTACTGTTGATATCGAATGATGTGTGAGGGCTTGTGGAAACATGTCTAGCACTTCTGCCTGGAAGTTCTTGCAGACTGCATTCATGGTGTGAGGAGCAGAGCCTCTAGATGGTCAGAGGGACTTTGCAGTGAGTAGCATGTGTGCTGTGTCATGCTGAGAGTGGCACTTTCCTGTAGCAGGGGGTGTTGGGGGAAGACAGGGCAGGATCAGCCCCCTAGCTCTGCTTGTGTTGTGGTAACTCACCCATGAGCAAGAGGCTGGATGTCAGCTTGCCCTGCCACTGTCCTCCCACTTCTGCATTCAGCTCTTGGAGGCGCTCCATGATGTTCCCATAGCACACAAACCCATTCCCCACGGAGCCCTCCTGGCACGTGCACCTGTGAAGGGATTGAGAATTTTTTAGCTGTGGCTCTCAATAAACTGGCACCAGGTGTTACTTATTGCTTCTCTGGAGGCATTTTCAGGAAGCACCGGTGCATTGTAGTTAATTCTTTGCTTCTGCATGCTGTGAAGTGTGTCAGTGTGTGGGGCAGCCTGATGGCTGCTTGCCTGATGTGGTGGACTCTTGTTTGCTGGGCCAGGAGACAGTGGTGTCTGTCTTGCAGGACCTCTGAATCAAGGCTATGTGCAGCCTCTGGTCCCAAAATGTTGTGGTTGCTGGAGCCCAGAAATCCACTGAACCTGCTTGTCTGTGGGTGAGGAGAGAGCACAGCATAAATGTGTTGGGTGTGACTCTTGCAGCAGGGAGTCTGTTTGTGAAGACCTCACTCACAACATGGGATTTGACAGGATTAATGGTAGTTAAGGGAAGTGATAGCAGCTCATCAGTCCTTGGAATAGCTGCATGGGTTTTGTAGAAAAAGATTTTTCCTTTCAACAAAGCAAAGTGGTGGTTTGTTACCCTGCTCTTTAAGTAATGCCACCATTTTGGGCAATAATACTTGTACTTTTAATATCTTTTTTTCTGCTGCAGCACAAAATCTCCTGCTTTTTTAGATGTATGTGTTGCTGCTGTCACTATTCTGGAAATAGCATCTCATATATAACAGCCTGTCTCCTGGGGACTCCCGCCTGTGAGAGGTGCCAGTGATGTGCTCCTGACCAAGTGCTCTGGAGGTCTAAAGCAGACTCAAGTCACAGTGCCCATGAGATGGACAGAGAGACACTGGATTTAAGAGTGCCCTTCCCAATTAAGTCTGCAGCATGTTCAATATTCATATAATCTCTCTCCACAATGATTCATCTCTTTGGATATTTTTTCCTAATGGGATCACTAGAGAAGGAACGTTACTTCATGTCAGCAAAATATGCCCTTTCTATAATTAATCATTTGCATGTGCTGATTGTTAAAAACCCACATCTGCCACTAACATCCCACAGTAGTATCAGCCTGATGCCAGACCCTCTCCTTTTTCCCATGTATGGTCTCTGCTGTAGCTGTTTCTCTGCTGAGAGAAATATTATTTGAAAGTCTCCACAAGTCCCTGCAATCTGGGGAGTTGCATAAAGGCTCAGAGGAGTGTTGAGATTTTGGCCAAGAGTCTGAAGCTTTGACTCTGATCCTGGGTAAAAAAGGCAGTCTAAAAGCATCCTAAATTTTTAGGATGCTATTCTGAGGGTGAATCCACTTCTTTTTAAGGGGATCTCTTGAGCAGAGACAGCATGACCATGGAGCCTGGATGAAGAGTTTACAGCTGGGAGTGAGGAACAGCTGCTCCCTGGGAGCTGGTTGGGCAAATATTGCTGAATTGCTGTAGGTAATTGCTCCCTTCCACTTCTGAACAGAGAAGAAAACAACTGAGGCTTCAAAGGAGCTGAGAAATAGCATAGTAGAAAAAAGAAACTACCCTTGAAATAAATCAGATCCAGGTATCAAAATAAAGCTCTCCTCTGTTTTTTCATACAATATTCATAAAGAAGCAGGTGGTTAAACGTAATAAATTTTTTGGCTCTCATTTTTGGGGGCACAGTGAACAGCAGAAATGCTTGCATAGTTTGAAACTTCTCTCCTGAGGAGAATATTGCTCATAACTGAGTGGGCATCCAGGTAACATAGTTTGGATTTGTGTGCCAAAGGGAAAGCATTGAGCCATTAGAGATTAGAACCTATTGCATGGGATTGAACCCTTCAACCTGTGTGTTTCCTCACTCCTTCTGATGAAGGGATTGTCTTTCTGTGGCTGGGCACGGGGAAGACCAGCAGGATCGGAAAAGATGGGATCTGTCACCACCTCAACTTACTCAGGAAAGAAAAACTCTCTCTCTGAATGAAGAAAGCTCTGGTTTCTGTCTCCATTTTAACAAAACCCTCCACAACAGAGTTTTGGTTTATGAAGCTAATAATTTCTACATTGAAGACCTAGAGGAAAAGTAAGAGTGGGATTAAGAGAGAAAATAATAGAGTTAAACTGCAGCTCTCCTTGGAAACCAGAGAGGTTATGATCTAATGTACAGTATAATTCTGCACTGGTTGGAGCTTCATAGCTTCTGGGCAAGGCTGGACATGATAACTGTGCTGAAGCAACACTACAGAAAGTGTCAGCACTCACTCAGGAGAGATCTTCATGGGAACATAAGACAAAGGCAATTGTTATTTTTGAGGAGCTTGCTGTGTTATATTCACAAATTCAATGTTTGGGTTTTTTACATCTTTGACTGTATGAGAGATTTATTCTGGTACAAATAATTTGGTTCTGGAGAAAGTAGAACTGTCTATGCGGGGAAAGCTAATAGCACTACTGTGTCCTCAAAAAAACACCAAACCAAAACAAAAATAGAAAGGAAGCAATGCAGTTTTGTGGCCTCTGTTATAGCTTTGTGTTTTAGAAAACAAACAAACAAAAAAAACCCAAAAAAGCCCTTCCAAATACATTTAAAATCTGAGATGCAGCCAAAATACAGTCTGTCACCTACCAAAATCCATTTATTGTGCCCACATCTACAAATCAACACTTTTTTGGTAAAGTTCCTCTTTCATACGTGGATTTTCCTTAGCTCAAGTTTTATTTCAATCCCAGTCCATTCCTCTTTACTATTTTGCCATTAAGTATCATTAAATGAATGATGTGCAGAGAATTTTTATTGTTCTTTTCCATCCCTAGTAATAAATTTTTAATTTTCCCATCCTAAAATTCTCAAAACATTCTCAGCTTTCAAAAATTGTTTTTGAAACTAATCAGGGAAAACAGCTCTGGATTTGGAATTTTATTTCAAAACTCCAACTGATGTTGTGCAGTATGGTAGTACTCTATTCTAAGTGTTGTGTAAGTCTATAGTAAGCAGTTTGAGTAGCACACTATGCTGTAGAAAAGAACTAGGAGATTTTCTAGATAAAGTTGCTTGAAATGCACAATAGCTTATGCAGAAGAGATGCTGACATTACCCTGCAAGGAAAAGCTGCATGATGAGACATGGACTGTCAATAAGAATACGCTCCTGAGTGAATGCTTTCTATCTATAGATCTATGTGATAATTTCTTCCTAACTTACACTGTCTGGCCTGTATTTTCCTTAATGTTCAAGCTCTCAGCTCCCAAAAACTGTTTTTTCAGGCACAACTCTTTAAGCCAGTACCTGCCATCACTGGACTACAGAAACACGTAAGCCAGATTCTGTGTTTTGAGAGAGCTTTATAGAGTTGAGTGCCATTGTGCCTTTCTCCTAAAGTCCGTGCAGTGTAGTTCCATTCAGGAAAAGCCCAGTCTGCCAGAGGTTTTGCAGTTTCCCATCTGCTTGACTTGAGGTTTTAAGGAATCCGCTGGGGTTGGTGTTGCTTTCACAGTCTGGGGGCCAGATTCCCTGGTTGTATCTGTATTAGAATACTCAGAAGAGGCAGGTCTCCAGTGCTATCCCAAAATTAATGCTGATTACTTTTCAGCATGGTCCCTGGTGTGTTTCTGGCCTACACCAAGTAGCGTTTTCCCTGGCAGTGCCCAGGCACAGTTGAAGGGATAGCATGTGCCAGGGACTGCTGCCAAGAGGCAGTTACTCTGTTTTGGAAGAGACTTTAGCTGTGAGACAGACAATGCTGCTTGCCCTGAGGAAAAGAGGTTCTGGTCCCTTTTATTTACTAGTGTAGAAATGACCTCTGAGTGCTTTAAAAATAAAACTTAATAGGTATTAGCAAATGGCCTGATGAAATCTAACACTGTGTTAATTGGCTGACCCTAACCCCATTAAATCTTGTGATTTGTCCTTCATAAAGAAGCCATTAAAGATAACTTCAGGAGGTGTCCATCCACAGGATTTGATTTACTAGGGAAGGAGGGAGAAACTGTGAGAAACTTTCATAAGCAAAAAGACTCACGCAATCTGTCCGGGTGCAACTGTTAAGCATTTGGCTTTTTTGTGGCAGGTGTTGTTTGTTTCACAGATGTCCTTCATGCTGCAGCCTTTCCCAGGTATAAAGTTGGTGTAATGCTCCTTGCATTCACAGTGGGACTAAATCAGAAAGATGTGAGAAAGGAGAGAAAATCAGCCGTGCACAAACTGTGGAGTGCAGCATAATTAATGGAACTAGGGCTTGAACATAGTGTCTTAGTCACCTGGTGACTCCATACACAGATATAAAAGTTATATTTGTACACACCAGCCTGTGTTTCAGACATACACACTTCACTGAGACATGGCCATGAACTGCAAAACAACCTGGAACGATCAAGTTGAAGTCTCACTTTTTCATGGTGTGAGTTTTATGCACAGACATTGGAGCCAGTTCCCAACATCATGAATAATATGCAGTCTTTGTAAAGTTCATTGATTGTTTTCAAAGAATCAGACTGCTTATTTCCTAAATAAACTAAATTTAAACATGTATATGTGGTACCAGTATAAGGACCCTGTTGGTCCTACAAGTCCCCTGTGGTCAGAGAAACAAAATTTAACTGGGAGAAGATTTATTTCAATGCCTCCATTTTGGGGAGGTAAATCAACGCCAAAATAATCCCATAAAAAAGAACACTATTGGCATTCCTATTTTGTAGAGGGGAACTAAAAGGGCCCCCTCCTGGTCAACAGCAGGGCTTATGGGATTGCTAGGAACAGCATTTGATTTCCTTGAGAGCTGTTTCCATACCCTCATGGCTTCTTTCTGGAGAGAAAACATTATTTCTTCTTGGGCAGTTACACTGACCTTTCCTGGACCATCATAGATGCAAATGCTGGACTGTGTAGGGCAGCTCCCATGTGCTGCCTGACAAGGGTCTGTGGGCAGGCAGATTTGACCATCCCCTGTGTAACCTTCTTGACAGGTGCATTTGTGCTGATTTGGCCCGAGGTAAACACAGTCAGCGTTAGGATCACAGACCCTTTCAGAGCACGGGTTGATGGCTTGGGAAGAAAGAAGTGAAGAAAATGAGTCATTGCCCACAGTTCTAAAATTGAAGACCAGGATTTACCAGAGCATCTCCATGCCAAACAAAGCCTGGGCAGACTAAACTTATCGTAACAGCCAAGTCTGAAGTACTGTGGCCACATGGAGATGGAAGGGAGGAATGTGTTTATGCTAACGTAGCAACCAACTGTTTGCTTTTGAGCAGAAATGATCTCTTAACTTGGCAAATTGAGTTATAAACAGTTTAAAGCATGTAACCATGCTCATTAAAATACCACAACTATTTCCTTGTTCTCTGCTGCATTTTTACTAGAGAAGGTCAGGTGGGAGGTGTAAGGTCTGTGCAAGCTTCAAGTACATGTTAGATCAGTTGGAAAATATTTCTCAATACAATAGGCCTTCACTATTTTCTTTCCGGTAGTTAAACAATATAATGTCATCAGTTCAGCTGTATGGAAAACTGTCCAACAAATGCTTTAGTCTTCCACACTCTTCTACCTTCAGAATGGCACTAGAAGCTCACTAGTTATTTCCATGAACCATTTTTTTTTTTTTTTAGGCAATAGCATTGCTTGTTCTTTTTCAAAATCAAGCAATGCTTGGAGAGCATCTCCTCACATCTTTGTGAACAGGTTAGGTTATGGTTAAGCACACATTGTATCTAGAAGATGGCATGCCCTGGACACACCTAAAAACTGGTGCTTCTCACTGTTTTCTCTTTTCCTCCTTTTCCTTCCCCTCAGCTGGGACTGATCTGAGCCAATGTTTTCTAAATTGTGCTTCCAGCATCAGATGAAACAATATTCTTTTTTTTGCAATTGGTCTAGAAAGAAGAACTGGTACCATAAGACATAAAGTGAGTAGGGAAAAGAAAATCTGAACTCTTATACAGTTAATTTGGGCATTCAATGGCAAGTTGAGGAGCCTATAGACATTTCTAAGGTAGAGTTTACTTCTAGCTAAGGTGTTAACTTTACTTCATGAAAAACAGGAAAGGTAAAATGAAGTTTACTTGTCTGTAGAGTTTGTTCTTGCTATTGGAACTGAGCTGCCACATGATGGATGCTCAATAAATATAAGCCCTTGGTTGCTGTTTTTTATTTTTATGGAAGCAAGCTATGAGGCTGAACTGTACCAAGCAGAGGGATATGGCAGCAGTGGATTTGTAAGCACTGACAACCTGGCTTCCACTTTATTTATTTCAAGTGGATTGACTAGCTTTAGTCTGATTACATGGACTGTAGCTTGTTAGCAATTGGATAGATGGGCTTCTGATGAGCACATTTTAGGATTTTGTTTCAGCCTGAAGGAATCAAGTTTGTGCTTTGGGATATGAAATCAAGAAAAACTAGGTGGTGAGACGTGGCTCAGAAGAACATTCCATATCTGAACTATAACACTAATGATGGTGTGTTCAAAGAATTGGGGCAGGCATGGAAATTACTCACGTTCACATCCTGTACTGTCCCCGTGGAAGTTGGGCAGACATGTGCATTGCAGCTGCCTTCCATCCTCACCTGAGGCAGCACACCTGGAGTTTGCAGGGCACTGCAGCGCCTCGCACTCTGCTACGGCTGAGGGGCAGAGGGGGACAGGTTAAGCTGTGCCTGCACACCGTGAGGCTTTGAGGTTCAGTGTATGTTTGGTTGCTCTTACATGACTAACCTGAGACCAATTCATCCTTACCAATTCTACCTGTATCACAGCTGTTGAATACATCTCATATGGAAAATGCTACTTACGCTGATTGCAGCGGAGCCCTTTGTATCCAGACAGGCAAGTGCATCTTCCATCCCCTGTAATTCCATTGTTGCATATTCCGTGAACACAGTCACAAACTGTAGGGAGAAATGGATTTGCTTTACTGAACAATAATGGGTTTGGAAACACATCCTTGGTGGTTGCTCATAGCAAGGTGTGTGTCCTAGCCAGCAGCTTTGGCCAAAGCAACCTCTGACCCGAGTGCCTGAATTTATTGGCGTCCATTACTGAGGTGATCACTACATGCAGCTGCATACTTCAGTGAATAACACATGGAATTTTGAGGGCTGAAATTGTGGGGTCTGAAAATCTGCAGAACACACACTGTAAACACCAAACTGACTTGTTGCTAATGCCATAAAACTTGTAAAATTTGAGAAACAGTCTGAAGCCAAAATTGGACATAATGTGTAACATAGACCTCTTTAATAACAATTAAGCTATTTTTTGTTTTTGCTTCAACTCTGTATCTCTCAAGCACCTCAAAACGAGATGAGTTTTGTGACTTTTTTTTCCTCTCCCTGAACAGAATTTATTTAATTAAAAGCATAATTAATCACTGTGGAGGTCTCAGGCTTCTTTCCTCATATAGACTCTCATTTCTGGTTATATTCTGATTATGAGCTCAATGACAATATGCACACAAGATTATGCATTCATCATCCAGGCAACTGTGAGACCCATCTATAAATAATTTTTGAGGCCTTAAGTATACTGCAAAAGCTTTATAGTTATAACTGAATTATGGCAATGATGCTTTTTAAAAAGGCCATCTAGAGTTACACTTGGAAAAGTCTAAAAGATGTACAGAATTGTGTTGCTGACTTCATGTTTAACATGACTTCATCAACTGCAGTGATGTAGCATATCCTCTTCCCCTTAAAAACATAGCTTATGTTCATGCAAATCACCTGCACTAATTAATTAATAACTTCTTACCTATGTTAATAGTCATAAAAATCAGGAATGTCTAAGGTATTACTGAAAAGCAGTTAGCCACAAATGAACATTGTTTATATTTTATTTGTTTTAAAACACTTGGAGGAGCTCAAATATCTGAAAGATGTAGTGTAAAATATTGCTTAAATTAATATGTAATTGAATCCTCCAGTAACTTCTTCGAAAATAATTACATTTATGGTATTAAATTCATTAAAGTACCCTATTTTCATGAAAATGCTGGCTCAGTTACATTTCTGTGTATCAACACTGGCATCCAGTGGACAGCTGGTGGAAAAAGGGCCTTTGAGCCAGCAGTGGTGTAGGATTAGTGTAGAAAGTCTAACACAGATTATTTAAATTGAGACCATTTGTGACTCCTTAAAAGTAACATTATGTAGATCTTGAAGGAAGAAAAGGAGTTTTACTTTGAGGAAAGCAACTACTACCACTTAAGAATAGGAGTGTTTTGAACATTTTTTTCAGGCAATATTCTGGTTTTTCAGTGTAATTTTCAGCAAGGGTCAGGAAGGTAAAATAGTAGAGACCATTAGAAGAAGGCAAAAGTGGAAAATGTTATATGCATATATACACTTGTGATACATAAACATTTTAAAAAGTGTACACAGCTTTAATTGCTCCTTTAGACTTCCACTTTTGATAGATGTATGGCTAATCAGTGAATTCATCAACCACCCAAACCCCAAACTAAAGTAAACACACAACTTTCCACGCTTCTGACAGAATTGTGTATATCCCTGGCACAGAGTAGAGCAAAGAGCTCCCTTTCCTTTCCCCGTTGTATTCTCTGAGGCAAACAGCAGCTCTTAGGGGGAACTCCTTAGGCCCTCTACACATTTCACTGTGATTTCTTAGAGTCTGAATACAGCTTTCACTCCCTTCTTTTCCCTAATCAAATAAAGGAAGTTGAATATTACCTGATGCGCAGTCAGGACCAAATAAATTGTCTTCAGCACATTTTTCACAGGCTGTACCACCAAACCCTTTCTGTGAATTACACAATGGAAATCAAAACTTAAGTTTCTCATCTATCTCTATACAGATAGATATATGCTTAGCAGGCTGAAAACAGCATCTTTTGCTGCCAAAAGAAAGTAACATGACAGTTTCAATCAATAGCTACCACAATCCAGAAAACATTGTCTTTTGAACAATCTTGCCCCCACATCTTTAAAAAAAAAAAAGATTTATAGATTTTCAAATCAGATGTTCTGAATATCAAGGTAACAATGAAGTACAATAATCAAGCCTAATGTCCAAATTGGGCTTATGATTGTTGGGTTGTATTTTCTTGCTGCTTCTACCTCTGTCTCTTTTTCACATGTTCCCAGAAGAGGATTTTTGATGTAAAGTAAAGATGAACCAGAAGAAGGTTAATTTGAATTGTTTATTAAAAATCTATTTGCCTGAGGTCAAGCACTGCATGTTGCACTCTTCCGCAAAGGAACAATATATAGAGAGTATAGCCCCATGTAGAAGTACTTTCTGTTTAGGGTAAAACCCCACAAGTAATAGCACAATTAAAAAAAAAAAATAGAGGAACTCAAAACACCTCTCTCAGAAAGGCTAGAAGAAAGAACTTTTTAATAATTTCACCTGAACATGCTCAAGTCCATAGAAATAACAGTCTGAAGATTAGTGCAATCCAAGCAAAAAAGAACTCCAAGCCAATCATGTCTACTGTTTCTGGAATATGTTTCTTTAATGTATTTATACAGTGGAACATGCATTATTTTCCAACACAACTTACATGCTATTGTTGTACCTTTTTTTCATTTAAAAGAAAGGATGTACCTGACAAGTGCATGTTCCATTCCCAGCTATGCCCTGAGAACAGCGTCCTCTCCCGCTGCATGGTGACGCAGCTCCTCCTGGACATGCTGGAAATGACAATGTTTAAACCATCAGACACCTTGCCCTGATTCTTGTGCTCCCCTTGCACTACAGGTGACCACCTTTGCAGCTGCAGGGTTTTGGGCCAAACAGGGACTCTGGGGGAGAGCTGCTGTTTTGCAGCTGCCTCAATTTCTTCACTAGAATCTTAGCATCAGAGGAGACCATCACCTTCTCTTGTCTGGGAACTTAGATTAATGACTGTAGTCAAAGGATTGAACAAAAAAGAGTTATCTTATTCTAAATAACCAAATAGTTTTGTTCCTTCTGACCCACCTCTGCCTGCCACACAGATTAAAGCTGTTGGCTTTACTGGTACAAGTGGCGCTTGCTTGACTACACCTGGGTGTTGATACAACTCTGATGGATTAATAATTTGCTCTCAGGATTTTATTTGATGCTAAGTTGGAGTTTAATAAGCCTTTTTTTTTTCCCCCAACAAAAATTGCATTTATTTTATGTGGGAAATCTTTTCCTTTCCTGCTACCTACATGAGACTGTGATAATTGATTCAAACGATCTTGGAAATTGAAATATCTAGATAGCTCACAACCAAATCCTGTCCAATGGGCTGTGGTCACTAATCAAACTTGTGTGCCCAAGGTGTGTTATGCTCTTCAGTGTCTCTGGTGCTAAAACTATGGTTACAGGCAGTGGCAGAGAAGGTGAGACAGTCTGGACAAAATCCCCAGCCAGCAGGATGAGATAAGTAAAAACTTACCATATTTATAATCAAAATAGTCGCATTTTCTGTCTGAAAGCTTTCAAGATTCAAATCTTTACTGAAAGATTGCTACAGGAAATGTATATTACAGTGCTTTTTAGTCAGATCATTCTGTCAAGTTTTCTCTCCTATAGGGATACCCTTATTTTTCACAGTTGTCCTGTCCCTCCTTGGAAATGATGTATTAACTCTCTTCCATAAGCCTTTCCTTCCTGTAATTAGAATTCCCATTAGCTACCATAATTTTGATGCAGGTGATATCTAAATGAATCACACCCCTACTGGCCTCACAGGTACTCTGCTGTACCTTACTAGTAAGATTTATTGCTTATAAAGACCCCAGAGTTTATTCTGTGTGAGTGGAGATGTGCAGCACTGGATTTATGCTCCCCCTGCCTAAGTTAGTCCTGATACAGAGTATTTAAGTAATGTGGAAGTTTTAGCAAAAATTAATTTGGTTTGGATACAGTGATGAGCAAATAAGTAGATGTGCATATATGTTCACTTAATTCTACTGAAAGCTTTGGTTTTAAACCAGTCTGTTAATATTTCTCAATTTATTCCTTAATGTAGTCTGAGGTCTATTGTATCTGTGCAAGCTTCTTTTGAAAAACCAATAAATTTAAAGATGAAAATTTTAATGCTGTTTATCTCATACATGCTGAAATAATATTTTAAGAATTTAGGTTAAATAACTACAATTCAAGGAAAGTAAGAAACACATATACTTTAGTCTTTAAAGTAGCTTTTAGTGAATCCTGTTTTCTGGCTACCGTATGATAGCAAAATCTTATCTTTAGTACTTTTGGCAACTGTTCAATATTTGCACAGAATGGAAAATAGTTTACTTGTACTGATGCTTCTATTGAATGTGCAAGGATAGAGAAAACCCAGAGATCATGGTGTAATTCCTAGGAAAAGTTACTTTCAAATTGTTGACAAAGCAGGGTGGTTTTTTTTTTTTTCTCTTCTGTTGGCATTCATTACACTTCCCCTGTCTTCACTACATCTTGTCTCTTGTTTTCTTATTTTGATATTAGCATTAAGGAACAGCTTTATCAGAAGCTGGGTAAATTATAAACTGGTGTACAAGTTCAGCCAGGCAGATAAAGTGCTTCCTGCAACCAGCAGGGCCACAGCAGGCAGTGCTGGGACACTGGAGCAATGCTGGCACAGTCACCTGCTGCCACCCCGGGGAGAAGTGAGACCTTTGCTTTTACTGGGGAAACTGAAAAGCAGTAAGAAAGAGATGCTCTTGCTTATCTCTTAACAGCTGTCAGAGTGTGAAGGTCAACTCTTTGAATCCAGGCCAAAAGAACTTAAATCTGTCAGCATTTTTCCCTTCATGGACTTAAATTCAGCACTTTCCAAGTATTATCAAATAGAGCCTCTTAAAATACTTCTCTTCACCTGACTCCCTGTGAGGCTGAAGCAGAGTAACACTTGAAAAGAAGTATTTTGAACCATATAATACCATTGCATTAAATTTAGTACCTTTCCTCTTGGCCTTTACTTTTTCTTTTAACATTTTCACCCCTTTATTCTTACAGTCCTTTCTACTCAGTTGGTCATGCCACAAACTTTGCAGTTGGTATCCAGTCTTTTCTTGGAAGCCATGGAAATATTTGCCCAGAATGGGAACCTGTGCTGTGGTAGGGAGCAGCTCTTGCTGCACCTGAGATTCACCAGCTGTAGCATCTACGGTTGCATGATACTAGCAGTGTGGAAAGGCTGTGCTCTTTCCCACTGGACCTTTTCTGACCATGTGCTTTTCTCTTTTGACTTTATGACTTTTTACAGAGGAATTGGTGTGCAGCTGGATGGCTTGGTGTGCTTTGTGGGGAGGGAACAGTACAAAAAAAATCTTTCATTTCCACTGTGTGTTTCAGCATGTGCTATCATTTAAGGAAGTCAGAGTGCTATTTAAGACCTAATTTTGTCCTTGCCATCAGATGCTAAATGTGAAGTAAACCCCTAGTCAGGGATTTTTGCCCAGCCTCAGGAAGGAATGTCTTTCCTCCAAATATTTCAACTTGTGCCATGTTCTATTGAGATAATGTAGAGATAAGTAATTTTTTTTTTCTCCAAATGAAAGCAGAAACAATGCTGAGACCTTGATTCTTTGCTTTTTGGGGTCAGGAAGTTTGTCCAAAGGAAGAGAGGGCTTCCTTGCCTTTGCAGCCTCCTCCACAGTGGTGCAGGCAGGGCTCTGACTCCACCTCTGTTTGGAGGTGGGGTGGTAAACCACAACACAAGTCACTCTCTTCAGAAGACATGACCACGCACTATGCACTCAGCTCTTTGCCTGTATTTCTCTTGAGGTTGCTGTGAGCTGCAGTTTGACTGCTTTCCTTTAGTAGACAAATGGCTGGTGTTTAAACTATTTTCCTTTAGTAGATAAATGACCAGTATTTAAATAATAGCTCGGGCTAAAATGATTAATTTTTAAAAATCTCTTTTGTGGACAAAGGACTTCACAGACATTGAAACAGACCTTGAGGCCATTAACTAAAGAAAGAAACACTTGGCTGAGCAGGGAAACTTGCTCTGTGGGTCTGGATGTTCATCTTGGTCACCTGAGATTTGATGCATTTGTGGAGATGCTGAAAAGCTTTTCCCAAGGAAGGGGCAGCAGGAGTGGAGGCACTCCTAATTCCCTTGCTTCAGTAACTGCCTTCAGCATTCACAGGCAGTTCAAGAAACTGTTTCAAGTTGAGCTGAAAGAAAAGATCCTCCCTGCCTCACAAAGTCAGGAATGAGAGATTTGGAAATATTTCAGATGCAGATGAGAGTGGTTTGGACCTAAAATGAAACATTTAAATTTGCGGTTTCAAAATCTTAATTTTAAAAATCCATTTTGGGGATCCTCCCAAATGAAATAATTTTTCAGGCATTACCTGCAATGATTTGTTTTAAAAGTCTCAAAATCTTGGAGGTTTTCTGAGGCTCTTTACATTTTAAATGAATTTTTCTTTTTAAATGAAAATTTAAATGCCTGTTTTTCTTCAAAACCCCTAAGTTTTAGCTACAAACTGCTATTTATTTCTACTTGTATAACAAGCTCTGAGGAGCAAACTTCTCACAGCAATAGTTTCTGAAAAGAAGAAAAGCTGCTACTTCATTTCTCTTCAAATTCTATATGAAAATAAAACCCCAAACCAACTTACCCATGCAGTCTGGGCCCCAGTGTCCCTGGCAGCACTCAGGTTGTTCAAATTCCTTCACACAATGATGTCGACAGCCCGGAAAAGAGAGTGTGTATGTTTTAATTTCCAGGTAATACCTGTGGAAAAGAAGTTAGAGCTGCTTTAAAGGACTTGCAAACCTCCCATGGGGAAAAATGAAGTTCTTAAGTTCTTCTTCTCCTTTCAGTGTCAGACAAGAACACTCGGTTGCATTGATCTACTTTTTTTCCTTCTTCATTAGAACATACATTGAATGACAAAGTCTAAAAAGGTCCTTGGAGCTGTTTCTTTTATTTATCTTCCCACCCCAGCCTAAATACAGCACATTTCTAAAAGTTTTGATTTGAAACAGTATTTTAAAAATTGTTTAATATCAATATTCTTTAAATGCTAAGTAAGCTCAAAATAGTTACATTTTCTCTAAGGTAGTTACATTTTCTCTAAAATACTGCTGCTTTTTTTTTTCCAATCAGAATGACAGGATGTCAAATTGGTTTTGAGATAGCTCTTCCTGCCCTTCATCCTCACAGCTCTCTGATCCAGAAGTGTGAAAAATACTTTATTTATATGATATATAAGATTAACATGTAAATATAATATAATAATATGTATTTATCATATATTTTTGTATCATTCATATCAAGTATGCAGAATAAATATAGGTGAGATTCTATGATACTGTTCAAGAGAAAATCTGTTAGACCATCAATAGCAATGTTTGTTTTCCTCTTATATCACTTGCTGCTTAACTTCAAGCATCAAATACACTGAATGCAGCTTGAGTTCTGGAGTTGGTGAAGCCACTGGTAAAATGTTTCATAAGAAAAATGTAGACTAGGGAAATTTTGATATGTATTAACATTTTCTAATTACTGGAGAACAATATTCATGAGAAAAGCTCTGACAGAGGAGATACCTGCAGTCTGGTGTCCCAGTGCCGTTGGTAATTTTGGTATAACCAGCAGGGCACTGGGTGTCGAGGTTTAAAGAGCAAGGTACACATTTGGTTTTCATTCTAATGAGCAGCTTTTGATCACATTGCTTCTTCACCTGCAATAGGAGAAGAATTATTAGCAAGAAGGAAAAACACTACCCTGAATGACATTGCTGAAGGATGACAAGTTTAACTCAACTTTGTTCTCACTCACAGCTCTTTTCTGTTCAGCAGGACTTCCTTGCTTTGGAGCTAAACTAGGTAATAGACCACATATTAACACTCTGCAGAAGCTTTGTCTGCACAAAATATGTCTAACCACTGCAGAATAAACCCTTCTAAGTGTAGTATTTTTCCTAAAAGTGCTTTATCAACAAATACTAAGTTTGTCAGACTTAAAAGTCAGGTTACAGAGACAGCATCAGCCTACGGTGTGTTAGTTCCAAAGTTGCTGACAAGTGCCTTCCCCACCCAAAGGCAAAATTAAATAAGGTGTGGAGGAGGCAAAATTAAATCAGCACCACCGTACTGATCTAAAGAGCTATGGCTGGGATTTTCAAATTGGTGACAAAGAATGACATCTTGCTTTGCATTCAAATCTGGTGGAGGTTTTGGGCCTGACCCCACCAGAGCACTCTGAAAAGAACAGCCCCACCTTTTTTTAAAAAAAACAAACTTGTTTTTTGTGTCTATTTTAAAACAGTAAGTCTTTGCTGAACTGCATCTAATGTTGGCTTCATCTGCTTTCTTCCTGTTATTTGTAGAAGTAAGTTCATCATTCACAAATGGTGAGAAATGACCTAATTCAGAGTATGTTTTTAAAACACAGCAGCATAACCCTGTGAAGCCCAGAGAGTCTTGGACCTTCTGGGCACTCAAGGGATGCAGCAGCCTCTGGAGAACCTCACAGCTAGTCTGGGTGGGTACCCTGGCACCTTGGGCAGGATTTCTACACGTCCCATGGTGGTCCTGGATGAAGCCTTCACTCGGTAGCTTCTCCTCTTGACAGCTGGACATTTCAGCAGCAAAGATTATGAGCATGAATCACAGATACTGATAAGAGGATTTAGCCTCATAACCTGTGAGCCATTATATGTGATTGCCACCACCCATTTATAAGCACATTTCAACATCTGTTTAGTTGTTAAATTTTAGCCTTCATAAATACACTGTTGAAATCTGGTCTTGGCAACATTGAAATATTTGGGTAGTGAAACCCTTTTGTTTTGTAGATGCATTTCAGTAAAAATGTGACCTTTTCCCAGATGTGGGTATAGTGTGGATACAGCTTGAAAAGACACTTGGTTGTCATCAAAAAAGCACCCCACAATATTTTGGTTTTGGAACAGTAAAATTCTTTGAGTGTTTTGAAAAGGAAAAATTTGAAAAAAAATACCTTAAGTCCTTTCTCTTTCACCAGCTGTAAAACACTATTTGTTTTGGAATAGTAATATTATTTTCACTTTTTCCCAATTCCTTATTTTCCCTATTTGCTTTTTAGAGAAAATTGAAGAAAGCTGACTTTTTAGTTATCTCTTTTTTTAGTGTCTCTTCTTCTAGTATTTTTTTAAAGAAAAAGAATAACTTTAACATATTTCCCGGTACTTTTTGTACATTTCAGTATATGTTTCCATTTAAAAACTGCAATCCATCAACCAACAATAGTAACACAATATCTGAGTGTCTTTCTTTTTCCCCCTTGTAATTTCTCTCTGTCCTTTTGTTTCCTCTTCTAAATCTGTTCTGCCTCTCTACACGGGTGGTGCAAACAGATGTTCTGAAATTCCACATTGTCATAATATTTGTACGTGACAAATGCACCACTTCCCCAGGGGTCTACAAACTCTTTAATTATATTTATAACTTTGTGTTATTACTTTAAATATCTCAATTCCCTAGATTTTCATTCCTTATCTGTCTATAATAGCTTTTCATCCTTTTAGTTGGTAGGAAAAGATAATTTTCACTATAAAGAAATTTTTGCTTTCATCTTCTGACTTACCAGAAATCCCAATCAATTTCTTTTGATAAATGCATCATTTGCAGTCTTTTGCCACATATTCTGGTTTTAGAGACTTTTTCAGTGTACTCATGCTATATCATTTGAGCCAAATTCGCATGCTGAATAAAGAGATGCATTTCTGTTATTTCAGAGGACTGAATTACAGAGCTCTTAGGTTATAATTCATTGTCACACGCACCAGTGACTGTTAAAGAGGATTTTTATGCTATAAAATACAGTATTTGATAACTGTTTTCTCTATAATGCAGAGTAATACAGACAAATAATAATTCATCATGTAAAAACCTGCTTCTTACCTCATTGTGGACCTGTGATGCCAAACATAATTTCATTGCAACCAAAAAAGCAAAAAAGAATAAAAACGGTGGACTTTTTTCCATTGTGAATAGGACTTTTTTCTTTCAGAGCTGTCCAAGCATGAAAACTCAAATTCTGACATCAAATGACTTTTAAAGGTGCTGTTTCTTCTGCATTCTCAGGCAAATTATTTTAGCAGGACTCTTGTCTTCCCCAAGGTAAATGAATGAAGGATAAGGCATGCAACACTTGCCCAGGCAGGAGAGATTCCAAAATGCAGGGTATTTGCTGAAAGTTTTCACTGGATAGCTGAATAAAGCCTTCCTCACTGAATGACAGGATATCCTGACAGGGTTACGATCATTTATTCCTCTCTCTGGAGCTGTTGATAGTACAAAATCAAGGACACTAAACTTTTATGACAGAAGATGATTTCTTTTAGGTGAGCATGAATAGGAGCCTGGAGTAGCTACTGTGCTTCTTATTATTACAGTTATTTTACAGATCTGAGGGAGAGCAAAGGATCTCTGGAAGTTGGCTTATCAGTCCTAATGACATAAGGATAGGTCATCCCAATGTGGTTCTGGGAGAAATACTAAGGATTTTATCTCAGGAGACCAAAAGAACATCTTCCAGATTTGGTCAGCTAGATAAAATGGGGCATATTTTCCCCCCTTTTTGCTATTCTTGTTAAATGATTTTGACTAATTTTCTGGAGCTAAGCAGAAGAAAATCGACTCAGTTATATTACTTGGATATGGTTGGGAGAGATGAATATTCAGATTCGCCAAAAGCATTTTGATTTTGCCATTTTGAGTTGTTAAAAGCAAGACTTTTCATTTTTTCTCAGAGTTTTTCAGCTCATTTCTAGTGCTGCTCTTTGCCACTGCTCTTGGTCAGTCTTGTAAGGGCATGCTCTCTCATGGGCTCCCTCCAGTTTGTCAGCTTTGCCTGGTCCTCCTGACCTTAAATTTTTTTCTGTCATTAGAAGGTGCTCCTTAAGGGTGCCTCAATACAAAGCTGTGCTTCATAACACCTTATCTTTAACTCCGTGTGGTTTTCCCAAAGAACTGAGTGGTGATAATCACATAACATAATGTACAAATCCGTCTACTTTTGTTATATGCTCTAAAAGAACACTGTGAAACCACTGTAGATGGCAGGACAAGGTGTTTCCTGTGCACTCATTAGATCCTGTTCCTTTCTCTATATGATGAGGAAAGTAAATCATTCCTTGTTTATGCAGACATGATAGCAGCCAGAATGGTGATGGACATGCTGACAGTAAGGTATGCTCCTAAGAAGGGCTGTTTCTCTTTTCTGAGGTCAAAGTTTCATGTTACTTTGGCTTTGCATGCAATGTACAGTCTGGCCTGGCGGAAGGGATGGCTCAGGTTTTTACTCCAAAAGCAGAATCCTGGAGGATCTCCTCTTCTGGGTGGTGATAGTCCATGGCTGCATCCCATTCTGTGTGGGATGATTGGGAGGGAAACTTACCCTCCCTCTTCTGCAGAAGTGCCTGATGGGGATGTGGGCAGGGTGGCAGTCTGGGCAGGGTCTGTGCCACCTGGGCAAAACATGTCTGCCTGGTCCCTGTGTGGGTACTGGCAGGAGCTGACAGCTTCTTCAGCAGCTTGAGGTCGGCTGGGTCTCTTGCCTGTTACCACTTCAGGCAGCACAGTGGTGAAAGGAGCTGTAAATCAAGCACATCCCTTTCCTGTCCTGTAGACTGAGATAAAAAGTAACAGCATCAGCTCTCTTGTTATCTGCTTTTGCCTCTTGTATAGGCATTTGGGCAAAGTAAACTCTTTTCTCCTTTCCTTCCTCTCCCTTTTCATCAGAGTGTGACCTCCTTGCTGCTATGATGGCAGTTTTCCTTGTTCCAGAGGGACAAGCCACCCTTTCCTCCCGTTGGTGACGGGCATTTTCCTTTTTTTGTCGAGTTTACAGACTGTGCCAGGCTCTGACTCACAACTCTACCTGGCTGGCTCCTGCCCCACTTTGGGCAGAAATTCAGGCTAAAAGGTCACTGGCACACAGGGTGGGGATCCCTGGGCCCTCGGCAGTGTGAAGGTGGCACCTCAGTGCTGGAAGCAGCCTGTGCAGCATGGCAGCAGGGTCTGCCAACCAGCCAGAGAGCTGGCTTCCTGGAAGCTGGGATCAGTGTGGCTTGAGGAGCCCAGCCAAGCCTCCCTCATCAGATGCCCTGTCTCAGCTGCTAGTCACCCTTGCACCTCTGAAAACTTTCAGGTTGCAAGCAGTCTGGTGAAAAAGATTATAAAGAATCACTGTGTGTGCTTCAATACTGCAACTACCATGCGCTGGGGCATTCCCTTCTGTGTGTCACAGTTCTGCTCTGCTCTGCTCTTGCATTCCTGCACTGGATGCTCCTGCTTTAGTTAACTGTGAATTAGTTGTCCTTTTACTTTCTTCATCCACCTACTGCCTCTCCCTGAGTTACTGCTTCTGTTTGTGTACTATAAATGTCAACCAACCAGAGAAAACATGATGGTTCATTTATGTAGATGTTCTTGAAAACAATGCTTGTGCTTATTTCAGCATCGCAATGAGTTGCTCTTTCTCAGAGCCAGGTTCTCGAGGTCAGATCAAAATAAATCAAAATCAGCAGAGATAGAGGCATGAGATTTGCAGCACTCGCTTTGCTCTACACGGTTTTGATGACCACAGAATTTTCTGCATTTTAAAAATTTTTAACTGAATATTGACCACATAGCTTGCATTTTATGTTTTCCCCCTTAACTTTCAGAATGTGAAGCTCTCTCAACCAGCAACCAGAGGTGACTGAACTTCACATGTTGATGTCTCAGAGACTCATACAAAGCTCAGCCATTTCACAATCATATTGCCAAAGCACCATTTCAGAGGAAGAAAGAAAGAAACAAGACTACTTTGAAAGAAAGAACTCATTGCAGCCTGAACATTTGTGAGCTCTGCATGACAAAAACTGGCACTCCTTTCCTGGTATGTTCTACCCTACTTGCAGCTCAGCTCCTCTCCCAGGCCTGCAGACTATTTAGTGAGATCTTAGAGAGTCTCAAGGGTGAGGGCAGTATTGAACTAAATTTGATATTCTTACTTGGTAATTTGGAAGTAAGCAGAAGAAAATCAATGAATTTTTTTTTTTTTTTTTACTGTATGTGGCTTCTGTTTTAGAGCCAGTCACAGCAGGAAAACTGTCACAGGGGTGTTTGAATACAGTTGGAGGCTCCACATGTCTGAGGGAAGTCACTTTGCTCTTTGTCTGGAAACTGGCTAAAGCACCTTGCAGAGGGGTAGGGAAATAGAAAATGTGTTCACAAGAAGAAGGCTTCCTAGGGGGAGGGAGGCTTTGGCTCTGCCAAGAGAAACGTCTGAATGCTAATTGTAGGTGGGAGGAAGGGGGGTACAAACCGTCAAGTTGCCTAGGAGGAGGCTTGGGGAAAGGAGGGGGGAATATTTGGGAAATACTGCCTTTGATTAACACAGACTTAATTGGAACATAACAAAGAGATATTAAAAAAAAGGGTTTGGCAAGTTAAATCTTTCCAGCGCCGTACATCTGAGGAAGCCAACGGTGGCCTATGGAGAGCCTGAATGGGCAATGTGGAAAATGCCAGGGGTGTGTAATTTTATCTGTGGGGTTATGACAGCCATCATTTTGAAACACGGTGACTATCAGAACTAATTAATTCTCCAAGCCCAGAGGATGCATTAAGATGGAGCTGCAGCTGGTATGCTGAGGAATGCCGCGCAGCCGGCAGAGGCCATCGCTTTTATCCATGTTAATGAGGGAGAAGGCACAGACAGCTGATCTAAACCCCAGTGCGCTCACGGTGCATACAGCTGATGGCAATGCAGACTGCCAGGCAAGGGGTGGTCTTAGCCATAGATTAGATCCTCATAGTGGCCTCTTCAGCTTTCTTTCTTTCCCTTCTGTGTTTTTTTTTTTTGTTGTTTTGTTTTTTGTTTTTCTTTTTTTTGTGTTCTCAAAAGAGTCTTTCAGCTGGTGAAATTGTAAACAAAAGGCATTCTAGCTGAAGCTGTGGCGAGAGAGCTTTGCTGGGGAGCCATGAGGAGAGTGGTTTGTGTGGTGCTAACTTGGACAATGATATTTACCACAAATTTTCAGGGCAGGATTGGGCTGGGGAGCTGTAAGGCTGAGCTTAGAATCAGTATCATGCTCTATAATTGAATGACCACAAAATCAGGGGCTGCTCACAGGTACCTCTGCTAGCCTTTCATGTTATTTATAATTGCATGTTGCTTAAAAAAATGCAAGTCACTCTCAAGGAATGGGTAAAGTCTCAGTTTGTGTAGGTTCCATAGGATATAGGACTTATTGATAAGCACCCAATTTCTTGGAATTGTTCTCTGTGTACAGCTGTGAGACAGATGTACAGGGGATGAATCTACAGGGTTCCTGGGCAGCACTGCCATGGGACAGGGAAAAGAATTTAGTAACCTGGATCTGGAAGTGCAGGTGGCTTGCAGGAATATTGAAGCCATCTTCATGTCCCTGTCTCTACTTTCCATCTACCGCCTTGTCATTCTTGATGGACCATACACAGACTCTGATGCCATGTTGCTGCCAGCTACTGGTGTGATAAATGGAGGAGGTACTGCCTGGGTACAAAATCTCAACTTTCTTTGAACACTGTGGCTCTTCCTGATGGTATAGCTCGCTTCAGAATCATTAAATCTCATGTTTAATGGAGTATAAATATAGCATGTATTCCTTGCAGAGATGTGACATAAAATTAATTGCAATTATGATCTGCTGGGTAAATACACTAAAGTAAATTTGTAGTTTGAGTTAACATCTGACTGTGTAATGCCAGCATGTAAGGAGCTTCAGCTTTAAGATGTGATTGAAGGATATTGGAAGCTAGGAACTAGTAATGGGCTTTCAAAGTTGGCTCAAATGGATCTTTGTGTCATTTCTCAAGCAAACCTAAATTGCAGTTTATAAACATGCAGGAAGGATGGAGGGGGGTTTTTTGTATGTGTTCTGCTGCAGTTCTGCTAAGGTTGCAATATATAAAGCAAAAATACTAGGAAAACCCTGACATTCCAGGATTTGGGATAGGTAGAGGGATGTACAGCATGGATTTCTGGCGCTGTAAATGTTACACTGATTTTTCTAACCCTGCGGTAGAGAAGCAGAACCGAGAGTGGCACATACATTTCAGATATTAGCAGGTAGCCATGGTAGGACTGGGGATGTCTGGGAAATCCAGGCACTGTAAATTAAGGGACTTTGTGGAGCTGAGGGCAGGAGCAGAGGCTGTGTTGTCACCACAGTGTTATTACCTGATGACTTCCTTCCTCGCTCTAGACAATGCAGAGGGCTTGCTGTATTTTTGGCCTGCGTAGAACTTGTATGCTTTCACAGTAATATTTCTGTTTTGTCTAGCCAGACTTAAAGTTAGATTAATATGGTTAATAATTCACTACAAATGGAACTGAATTGCAGACAGTGATATGGAGCAATCAATCAACCCTTGCTCAACTGTTTGGGTTTTTTTTTCTTCTTTCTTTTTAAATGCAGCCTTTGTAGCATTATCCAAATTTGTGTGTTTGTGGCTATAGTGGATTGATTTCAGCCAATTATCTTGTCTAGGAAAAGCCATCCCCAAATGTGATTGAGAAAGAAAGTCCTGCAGAAAACAATGTGGCATAATTCCCACAACTAGAACAGTATAATATGATGCTATTTTTCATCGTCCTCCTCGTCACGATGTGTAAACTTGCCATGGTTTACATCAAGTTACAGGGCTGTGTGATGTGCTGTGCTAGTTGGGTAACAGTGTGGGAACGCAGAATGGGAATCCCTAAGCCAAGGTTGGCCATGGGGGCATCTGGCACTGCTGGGAAGAGCCAAGGGTGTTCCTGGCATGTGTTAGGGGGCTGCAGGCCAGCAGAGATTTTGAACTCTGCTGTAGGAAGTAGAGCCGGATTTGGGAGAAGGAAGCTCTGTTTCTGGCTCCATTATTTAAAGATGTAGACAAGCCACTCTCCCTTCTGCCTTGGCTGTGTCTTCTCTCCTTTCTGCCTCTCAATAGTTTGTCTGCCTTTCACCACGTGTTGGTGTGTCCGTGCCTCCAAAGGTGGACCCCGAGGCGAGGATGGCTCCTGTGCGAGCTAATGCTGGCACACAAAACTCAGTTTCTCCACCAGCATCCTCCGTTCCTCTTCAGTGCACAGGACCATGGACTGCTCTAGGCTGGAAGGGACCGTGAGGATGACCTCGTTCCGCCTCCTTCCCGCGGGGCCACCGGAGGGCAGCAGAGCCCAAGCCACGGCTCCAAAACCCCCGAAGCCGCGGGAAGCAGCAGCTAGAAGCGGCTCCAAGAGGACGTCTGAGAGCAAGTGGGTATAAAGGAATATAGAAAAGAAACAGGGATTAAAATATATGATGGGTAATAAGCATATCGGAAATTAATCCATAAAATAAAAATATAAAAAGAAATATATAAAACATAGATATTATTCTGAAAATATATTTAAAAAGTAAAAGGCAACAAAATACATAAAAGAAATATTAAAAAGCATAAAATAAATATAAAATTAACATAAAACATATAATAAATCTATAAAATAAATATAAATGTAGAATAAAGATATAGAAATGCAATTATGGCAATGTTAAAATGATACATTTTTAAATCTATCTATCCATCTATCTATCCATCTATCTATTAATCTATCTAGCTATCTAGCTATCTAGCTATCTATCTCTGTTTGGAAACAATCACCTGTTGCTAAGAGTACAAAGTACATGAGGTAGAAGGGAGAGGACATAGTCAGATACCTGCAAAAACATATGCTGCACTTCAAAAAATGAGCAGTCAGGGAATTGTTCACTTTACCTGACTCCCACAAGGTTGTATATATATACACTATGAGTTAGAAATTGGAGTGATTTCAAATACATGGATCATCTGCTGAAGATTCATCCAAAAGATTCTTCTGCTTTGTACCTGCTGTGTTGAAGACTAAGCTTTGATACAAAGTTTAAGGTTTGGTGTGTTTGGTGTTTTTTTTTTTTGTTTTTTTTTTGTTTTTTTTTTTTTTTTTTTGGTGATAAAGTAAACACACAAGGATTCTTTCCAGTTATACAAAACCGATGGTAAAAGAGATTATATTTTATTTTAAACACACTGGAAAGTCTAAATAAGCAGAAAAATGTAAAGCCAGTGTTGCTGGCAATGAGATTAGGCTGAGTACACATGCAGAAAAACCTCTTCAAAGGCTCACCTAGGTGTAGCAAGGCTCTTTACAGGAGGCTCTTTTAAAGGACTTTTGCAAAGTCCTCCCCAACAAACAGATAAGTTTTGGATATATCTAATGTAAAACAAAAGCACTACAGTTTTGAAAGTTTTGGTGGAGAAGTCAAGTATTTGGAACTATGAATAATCCAGAATTAAATGTCCTCTCCAAGGCTGTTATTCACTTTAGTAATTAGTCAATATAATGAACTAGTTCTCTGGAGAGAGTTAAAAAGTAGCTTATGTAGGGATTATAAAATAGAAACTTTCTAGGTTTTGAGTGCTTGTCCTGTTTTCAAATTTTAAAAGTAAAAACATTGGGTTTTTTTATTGCTGTGACTTTTTTGTGGTTCTTGTTTGTTTGGTTGGGGTTTTTAAAAATGTTTTTGGAAATGTTATCAACTAAAATATTTTTTTAAAAAGAGAAAATCCAAACCCACCTGTAAATAAAGTTTCAATGCAATTATTTCAAATCCACACAGGTTATTAGCTACAGAAACAAGACTGATGATATGAAACTCTAAGGAGGGATCATTTACATCTTTGGGCCCAGTACCAAAACTGGTATTTGCAAATGTACTTCTTCCTGGTCCTGCCAGATATTCTCCCAAGACTCTCATGCAGCACTATCTCTCTCTTTCTGTGTATGCAGAGTGTATTTTAATATCATTTAACATGAACAATGTTTAAGCAGCGTAAAGACGTATTATTTCATATTCACAAATTTTTTAGCATCCTCTTTTTTTTGCCTATCACCAGCATCAACGGCACTGAACCAACCAGAACCCCAAAGTCCCTGAAAGTGTCCATACATGACAAATGGTGGCTGGCTGCCCACAGGTTTTTAGGGATAAGGAACGGCACTGTAGGACAAAGCAATTTAGACTTCAAGTTATTGTTTGTTTGTTTGTTTGTTTTTTTCAATTTTGACCTGCAGCTGTGAAGTTTTATAAAAACTTCAGGCATCAGTTGGGGAAATTACATTATTGATCTCCTGGGGGGAAACAACCTCTACTTCCTAGAAGAAAACCAAACAGATCATTAAAAATATGGCCCAAATATTTTAATGACAGAGATTCTCTTCATTCTTCTTCTGACTCTAGTTTCCATGAAAAATATAGAAAGATTTGGAAGAATCTGAAGGATGAAAATGGTAGATATTAGAAAGTTAGGAAGTAGAAAAGATACATGTCTGTGTGGAGTAGGTAAAAAACTAAAAAGAGATAAAATGATTAGAGGTATTATGATGTGTGTAGAAATCATTAATAGGAAATTCTTGGGGTTTTTTTATTGTAATTCTACAGTAAGAGATTTTTTGAAAGAATTGCCTTTAAAGAAAGATGAAAGAAAGTTGTCCCTTTATAAATAAGAGGTGAAAAAGCTTTCAGCCATTTCTGTAATGCAACTTCTCTTTTTCTTATTGTGTAATTGTAGGTAGGTAAGTCTTCACATTTTAGAAGTTTGTGGTTGAAAAGAACAAGGCAGAAAATTGTTTCACGGACTTTCAATGCAGCGTTTAACTAGAATGTATAAGAAATAAACTCTGCTTTCTTGTAGGAAGTATTTAGAATAACTTTTAGGTTGAAAAAATTTTACTGTAGGAAAAACGTGAATGTTCACTTTTTTGTCTCAGTTGCTGGATAAACATCTGCCTGGGGCATTGAACCCCTCAAAGATGTCATAACTTATCTCAAACTTTATTGAGGAGCAATTCAAGTGCCTAAACATTGGCAACTAGTGCTGCTTTAGATGCCTATGGTACTAGGGAGTGCTGTGACTTCCTGGAGGAGCATCTGGCAGCCACATTGGTTGCCAGGAGGCCTCTGAAACAGACACCTAAAAAACACCCTGTGGGTGGGCATAAGGACTCTAAGGAACTAGAAACCTGAAAGTGTCAGGAGTGGCAGATTTGGTGTGGCTACTGAGGGCTGAGTGTAGAATGACCACAGATACCTCCTTTTCAATTCCCATCAGTCAAACATCTATCAAATCACAATTTTTCAGACAGATTTCCCTCTTCCCTTGTCACAACTCGTTGTTTATCTGATGGAGGCTGCAATCTGCGGGTAGAGTAGACACTCATCTGTTCCCATCAACCATTGCTGAGTATTTCAAGAGGTGTTATGAAGCAAGTTTTCTGTCTGAGATCCAACTCTCACTGGCTTGGCACTCTTAGCTGTTGACTAGTTTTCCAAAAGGACTCAGGTTCTCATTGTGACTATTATTACCAGGTTTTCAAAAGATTTCAACAGACTGAGTGTTGATCTCCTTTGAAAATATCCTAATAATTATTTAGGTGAGTAAATAGCATCTGAGTCTGGTTCTAGAAGTTGATTTGTTCTGGTAAGTCTTACCACTAAGTGACGTATATTATGAATTTTTCATATTCCCTGTATATGATTTGCCTTTAAATATTTTCAGCATTTGAGCTGTTTTAGATGCAGTTTCTGCAAAATTAGAGTAGTAGAGCAGCAAAAGATTGTTTTAGGGTGCAATAACTCAGGATCAGTGAAATGCAGCTTTCCTAATGATGGATTGATCACATTGAAACTTGAATGCTATTATTGAGCAAAGTTTCCCGAGTTGCTAAGTAGCAAGAGATGATATGGTAGAAGAGTAAGGGTGAATTCTTCATTCAGTGTTAATACCTCAAGACCAAAGTCTTGGGCAAAAAGAGACAGTGTTGGTGGCAGTCTCGCCTCCAAGGATGACAGTACTGGGGACGGCAGTGAAACTTTTAAACACTGTGTCCATTACAAAGTTGGATTTAACTAATTCCTGTCACAGTTCTTAAGAGGCAAAATGCCTAAATTTGTGTTCTTGGCAAAACTCCTGAGTGAACACGTTATTCTGATTTTAACCCTTGAAATTTGTCGGAGTGCAAGACTATAGCAACATGCCATGTAGAATCAAAGGCTCATTTGATGCTCTCTTCTTGAGAGTGCTCAATACTGGAGGTTGAGCAAAAGAGTATAAGAAAAAGACCAAATGCAGAATAATGTTTTTAAACATTAATTACTTTCTCAGGATTCTACCTCTAACAAGTTATTTTTATCTGGTTTATATTCTTTCTTTTGCCTCCATGGCATCCTGTGGCAGTCACTTCCACGGTGTAGTTGAACTCCATGTGAAAAAGCTTATATCTTTTATTTCAAACCTTTTGTCAGATGCTGGGATTTGCAAAATAGCTAATACTCTATGACAGTATATTTTATTCTTCATTCTCAATTCACCTTAAAAATCCTAGCATTGTGTATGCTTTTCTGTGTACTCTTACAAATTGAGCTGATAGTACAGAGGGGGAGGCACAAGGAGGCCACATTTTATTTATGGAGTGTGAATATTGGTTTTAAGACTGTTATTGGTAATGCTTATTTTTTCCATGGACATGTGGATTAACGCAGGATTTCATTTGCTGCTCATCCCCCTGGCTTCTTGTGAAATGCTCTTGCATCCATCCAACCTGTTAGCCTTGCAGTCAACCTCTCCAAACATTTTCATACCGTATTACATTTTGTTGCCTCATTAACAACTCCATTTTCACCTATGATTTCAGCATAGCAATGCATCTGACTTCCTGGCCAGTATTTTCCCTCTAGTGTGAAAATCACCTTCCCTTCATTTCCTATATTTCAGTTAGCTGATAAAACCCTTGAGGAGCTTCTCTCCAAAACCACTTGCTTCCTTTCAGAGGCCTATATAAAGGCCTATTTTGCTGGGGAGTCTGAATGGCTGTGTCATATACAAGGCTATAGTTCTGATGGAGTTGGGGATCTATGCTGCTTGCAAGAGCAGGCTGTCAAAAAATTCACAAACATTTAATCATATACTTTTATTCTTGCAAATACTGCATAAGAAAATCTATTGTCTCAGTTTCTTGACCAAGGTGTTCCACTGTATTATCAAAATTGCCATAAAAAACTTCATATTTCATCTACCATTTTTTTTATCCAAAAGCAAGGTGTTGATGCAGACATATACTCCCACTTTCTTTTACTGTTTGAAGCAGAGACATGAGAATAGTTTGGTCACTTGGGATTCATGCAGAAATATGGCAGTGATACTGTAAAGTGAAATATTTATTATTTTTGTTTCAAAATGAGTAAGAATATCTAAACTATATAATGTTGGTTTTATGAAAACTGTCCAGTGAGCAGCGTATTACTCTATCCTTTGAAAGAGGTGGCACAATAGATAGAATTACAGGATTATTCTCAACAGTCTTTGAATAACTCGTTTTCTGACTGCCCTGTTGCTATAACCTCATGCTGTCCCCGGTGTATTGTCTTTGGTTGGAAATTAGATACCTGCACGGAGCTGCAAACATCATCTGCAGAACATGAAATAGAAAATCTCAAATGTATTTGGAGTGAGGCTGCCCTATATATTAGACACAAAGAAGTGTACTTTGAAACATGATGTTGTGGAAGTTGTATTTTCTTATTTCTATTATTTAAACCACTTGAGCTTGTCTCTCAAACTTAATAACACCCTGAAAACCCCCTGGTGAAGCTACAGTTTTATGATACCAGGTAGGGTGTATTTTATTTTCTATTTCCTAAATTATTATTTGTCAGCAACCACTCTAGATTGCTTTTCTGTAATTGCCTTCCATGTGATAGGTGCTCCAAGATCTTTTGTCTCTTAGACTCTTGGTCATGGAGAGCCCTTCACAAAAGAAATCTCTCTCATCCTGGTTATTGCTGACTTTGGAAGGGGTTTGGGATTTTTCCTCTTTGCCACATCAACGCACAGAAAGTGCTTGGATGTATGTAAAGCACTTTACCTAAATCCCATATAAAATTTATGTGAAAGAGAATCTTTTTAGTAAAATACTTTTTTTCTTTTATGAATATGAAGCATAATCAAGTTTTCTCATAAAAGTTTTCATATTGATGTTGTTGGTTTAAAACAATCAGTCCAAACATTTTGCCTGCTTCTAACATTGGCAATTATGAATTCTGGCACTAACACATAGAAAATAACATAGGTTTAACTTTTATTGATATTATAAAATAATTGCCATAATGAAATAATGAAAATGTTGTAATGCTAAAATATAGCTCTTGGAAAATCTGGCTTTATGCAAGAGATTAATAAGATTAAGTCTGTGTAAACAGAGCCAAGAGGTAACTAGTGTCAAAAGTACTAGGTAATACCTCTACAATAAAGACAGTAATCTAGAAGGAAAACATAGCTTAATAATTTCAGAAGGAAAAATACTGCATATTTTTATAGCTGAGGCAATTAGTCCGGATAACAATTTGCTGGAGTGAGCTGCATTCTTTAGGCACTGAAGGAGGGTTTTCATGTATCATTCAAAAGCAGATGCTACAGCTGCAAGAGTAACTACTGGGACTTGGAGGGTTTAGGCTGGATTGTGAGGACTGGTCTGTAACTTCTGCCCAAGTTGTGCTTTGAGGTTTTAGCCTTTTTGTAAATTTTGGTTGAGATGTGTGCTTGAATTCTGACTGGACAGGATGGCACCTTTCACTTAAATCACGTGATTCCGGGTTGTTATCAGAGAGATGCTAATGATGCTAAAGCTGATTTCATGAGGTAGGTTGGATACTGTACTCATTGCAGCCCCAAAACGTGTTTCTGTGGCTGCAGAGTAGAGAAATCACCCCTGCATGCAATAGAAATGTTTTCAGAACAATGAAAGAAAAACTGATTTGTGACCTAAGGAGATATTTCCAAAATCCATTCAACAACTGTTAGAAATGGGCCAGCTAGTAAGAAAAGGAGCAATTTAAAAAATGGGGAGTAGGTTGTTCACTCTAGTCAGTTGGCCTAAACATGTCATAGGTAGGACCCCAACAATAATTAATATTGTATCCATTGCCCTGAAAATCAACTGTAAAATACACAAAGCTGCACAGTGGTGTGATGCAGCCTGGGGTGGATCTGGGAAGAAATCCTGTTGCAAACATATATGCTATATGGTCCATCATAGGCAGCAAGATTCTTATGAAACCTGGAAATTCCTCAGCCAGACTATAGCTAAGGAAAACTGGACCTGCTACTGTCTAATTTCAGTCTTGGCTAAACCTTCCTTATTAGAATCATATTTTTCCTGTGTGGAAATAACAAAATATGTTAATAATGTAATTCATGAGAATGTGAAAACTCTCAGGGAGTTGGAAGTCAGACTGAGCAGGAAGAATGCATAAAACATGGTTTAGACCCCGCTGAATGGGAGGTCCAGCAGCACTGTTGCTTCCTCTCAAGTGATGGAGGTATGTGTTTTGATTTCAAGGACATGAAATTCATCCTCTGGCAACCTGTGTGGTATGCACCACTGTAAATCCCTCTCTAAACTTTCATTTAGATAGAAGTGCTGGAGTCTGTCCATAAAAGCTAACATTCTGTTTTCCCCAGTGATAAATTACCGTAACATTTGATAAACACAGTATGCCATAAGAGGGTATATCAGCCACTGTTATCAAAAGTTAATTTTCTAGACTAAATATTCATTTGGATCATTAGAGCTATTAAATCCTGTGTCAAGTTTTAAGGAGCTGGCTGTGCCTGAGTGCTAGAAGGAGCCTGAAAAGAATCATACCCTGTCAAGATAAATGATTGAACTGTTCAATGAACTCTTTGACTGGCATTGGTTCCAGTCATGCCAGCTGAAGCTCAATTCCTCTCTTTGTCTGTGTGGTCTTGTTTTCACCTTGCCTGTGGGGTGAAAGAGGTTTGATGTGACCCCCTCGCAGACGGAGGCATGAGCCTAACCTCTATTTACACCCTGTCATAATGGGGAGCTGGCAAACACTGCTGCTTGCCACTGCTCTCCTCATTTCCCCTGCCTTTTTTTTTTTTTGTCAAATAGTTAGAAGTTGTGCATTCTAATAATAATCTAATTAGCACTGTAGGTTTATAACATCTTGTTTATGCTGTCTACTCTATTTTGAACAGAAAGAAGCAAAGAAAATATGCTCTTTTGTATAGCACAAGTACTGCCTTAGGGACTGCATATGATGTGGAGCAATAAGGTAACTGGATAATGTATGTAGAATTTTGTCCTTTTGGAATTAAAATTTGAGATGTGAGCTAATTCCACGGTGTACAAAGCCTGGGGCTCGCATTCTGATTGGAAAGTTGGTGTATGACATTTGATACCCGATTTATTTTTTGGCCTTCAGCAAACCGTCTCCTAACAAATTGACTTTGTTGATAGTGTTGTACGTTTGCACTTGACTCTAAACTCATTTATTTTCTATAACAGTAAAACTATTGTTCAGCCCTTTTTCTTTATGGCCAGACTTTCTCTGTCACCTACTGCCTCCTGCTTCCTCCCTCCTTTTGTCTCTGGTTCACTGATTGTTTCTTGGGACAGACCTGGAATGTCAACACAGCCAAGTACCCCAAGATCTACCTACCCCATGCTCTGACAGTGACTGACCTGGAGCACTGGGGACCCCACAGAGTTCAAAGGAAATGTGTATGTGCCCTGAGGGAAAAAAGGGAGGAAAGACTGGGTATCTTCTGGAAAATAACTGTGTGGATTTCAGGATTTTCAAGTGAAGTGAGACACTGCAGGTCCTCTTCAATGTGTTGTTGCATTATCATGGGGCAGGGTGCTGTTTTACTCTACAGTGACTACCTCCTGACAGGATTTATCACTATAATGTGTAACAAGTTTGTGACCTACAGCACTGACTGATAGCTCCCCTAGAATTCACAAAAGTGAAGAACATATATTTGTAACTACAAAGGAAAGAGGTGATTCTAAAAAGAATGGGAGGGGGGAAGCAAAAATGAGCTGATGAATCTCCTTTGTATTTTGAGGGATCATTTCCATCTCTACAAGGAGATAAGTTATAAATAGAACAACAAATATATACCATTCTTTTATAACTACATTAACAGGAAACAAGATGCAAATGAGATGGAACAACTTGTGTAGACAACTATAAACCTATCGCATAATATATGCAAATATAATGTTAAGAAATAAAAAAGAGTCCCTTCGTAAATAATGGAAAAAGAAAATAGAAGCTATTTTTAATGTATTCAATCTATAATTCAGATTGTTAAATTGTTTTGAATGCAAATCCTGATTTGAGGAAAGAGGGCAGGGACAAGTTATATTTGTTCCTCTTGAGCAATTATACACATGTCCCTACCAGAGGGGAGATCTAATGACAATTGAGTTACAGCACTGCTGCTACTGTGCAGCAGGTTGAAGAAAGCCCCTAAATTTGAGGCCGTAGAGAAGACACTAAATGAACTTGCGTGAAAGGATAAAAAACATCGTCCTCTCAGGGTGCTGCTGGAAATGGAGGAGATGTGTGGAAGAAATCTTTGGTAATGCTCAGAAAGAGCCTTAACAACTACTTTCCTACATGCCTAATCACTGCCCTCCAGGTCCAGGAGATAGGGAGTCATTCAGATGATCATGTGTCTTACCACTGAAACCAGAAGGTTTCAGAAGGTCTCTCTTCGTATCTCTTCTTATACTGTAACACCTCAGAGAGGAAAACATTTTTCCCTGGTCTTCCTTTGTCCTGTTTGTATTAATCCTAGAAGGTAAAAATAAAATTAGTCTATGGCTTTTAATCCTGTTTAAGACCTGCAGTCATGTAAGGTGTTGCATGCTCTGTAACACTTCACTTTTTGGATCCAAAGATTGCTTCTGCTACCATGAGTCATTAGTGAGAGTGAGCTGTGGGAAAGTGGCACTTCTGCTGTGCCAAAGCTGTCCTGTACCACTAGTCCCAAATGACTCAAACATGCTACGAGGGACACCTGGAGTCAGCTGTAGATGGGTGTACATTTAACAGAGCTAGTTAGATATCTCCAGAAAGTGTTCTTTCTTGTGAGATGATGCCTAGTTATAGCAAAGACTGTTTTCAGAAAAGAAGAAATTCTTGAAACTGCATATTTTAACATTTTCTAGATGAAATTGTTCTTTTTCTTCTTTGGCACACTTGAAATTATCAAAAGAAAATGTTCCAGCTGGACTTCCCCCTCTTTCTCTCCTTACAGCTATTGATTTGCAAACCTTTCGGGATTTTGGCCTTTTGTTCCATTGAGAAGAGGAAGGGTTTGGATCCTCAGATTGGTAGTGGGGAGGAAGGCTACCCAGCTTGGCTCTCATACCCCAGGGTGGGGTTGTAAGGATTCATGAACATCAGCAAAGCAAAGCCTTGCAGTGTGATACCCTGGCTGCCTTCTGGCCCCCGAGTGGGGCTCCAGCATGGAGCAGCAGCTCATGGCAGAGAAGTTCCATGCTAAAGCCCTTTCCCAGAGCAGCTTTGCATGCACAGCAAAGCCTTTTTACTTGTGCTTTCCTCAGCGGCTCGAGGTTTGTCCCCTACATTGTGATGAGCTTCATGCTTCCAGGGGCTGCTTGGTTTTAGAGTAAGCCACGAACTTAGAGCACCGATTGCATTAATTGCTTTCACGCCAGCATATTTCCATTGTGGCTGCCATTATAGTTGTGTAATGTTTCTTCTCTCTCTTCTTTCATAGCTTTCTTTGCCTTGACAGGCTCAGTCAGATTCCCTCATTCACATCTGCTAATGTGAGGGCTGAATAGAATAAATCTATGCAACGATGGCTTCAGAAAAGACAGGAGGAGGATGGTGGAGGGAGAGCTGTCTCAAAAAATAATTTCTACTTAATATGTGCAATTTCAAAAATTTATTTTAGTTAGTTTGTCCCGAGCAAGATGCTTGTGGTATGAGTAGTAACAGGGCCCCTAATCCAAAAGACTTGCCCCCCTGTTCCTTTTTTCCTCAACTTAAAAGTCACCCAAGCGAAGGAATAGACAATGCACAGACAATTTGGCTTCATCAGGTTTGCCAGGAGAGGAGAATGCTGCCAAGCTCCTGAAGACAAGCTATGCTGGGTGCTTGCCCTTGTGCCAGTGTGAAGACAAAAAAAAATCAGGAGCCTTGAAAAGAAGCTGGTGCAGCACATGGCTCTTTCCCACTCCTCACAAATGATGGCTGTTGTGCTCGTTAACCTCTTCTGGGGCTCAGTCAGTTCATGCTGTGCAGCAGCAGAGAGCTGAATGAAATAAAAAGCCTCACAGGACCCATAGAAATGCCATAACTCCTTCATTTCCAACACACAGGCGAAGGCCACCTTCCCTGTGGAATACCAAGTGCCTCTCGTCAAATCCTTAATAAGTCAATCCCGGCTCCATGTGGCGGTGACAGCTCAGATTCCTGCACAGGCGCGTGGGGCCAAGCCTGGCTCCTGATTTACCCCACTGGCCTTGGCAAGACACCTCAGGCTCGTGCTTGGCCTCGCTCTGCCCACACGCTTGAACGAGTCTGAGTCTTCTGCAGACATGGGTTCAGCTTAGTTAAACCAGCCCTGTCTCTGTGCAAAGCCTAGTCCTGCTCAGATCCTTAGCAGGGATCTGAAAGGAGACATGTAATGAGCTTTTAGCTTATTAAATCATTAAATAACTCCATAACATTCCTGATAAAAAAAATCTTTTTGTCAGAGTGGCTACAGTTCTGATAAATAAAAGAGAATCTTTCTTTGTGCTTATAAATGAACAAAGGGGACTGTACAGGCTGATCCGAGGCCCACGGAAATGAAAGGAAAAGCAAAGACTTCAAGGCACTTCAAATGTAGGCTCTTCTAACTAGTAGCCTTTGATTTTAAGGATTTTTATCTCAAACTGAAGAGGACAAAGCTACTGTTTTAAAGGAGCTGTGAGCAGTTGAAGGGCATGATAAACTCCCATCTGAGTCTGTGTGCTGCAAACAGACTAAGATATGAGCTCTAATATTTAAAACAAAAGGGGAGAAATTTTGAAACAAAACCTAGAGCTAATTAGGAAAACCTCAGAAAACATACCCAGAAAAAAAAAAAAAAAAAAAAAGCTGTGATAATTTGAATGATACAGGGAAATTCATTGTACCACAACTGAATTTTTTCCTTTAACATTTTTCTCTTGAGTTTACATACCAAAGGGTAAAGTATGCAGAAAAAAAACAAAAGGAAGAAAATGCCATTGTAGCAAAGCATATATTAAAATGTGAAACAGATTTAATGGTGTAGTATTAATGTATTGCCTTAGACTTCAAATTACAATATTGTCCAGTGCTTCTTAGATATCGAGTGCAGGATGAAGAGCTGCTTTGCATGTGTGGTGGTTCTGTTGCCTTTCTGGATGAGGAATTATTTCTGGAATCGCCATTTTCTTTTTTTACCCACCCCAGGTCCAAATCACCATTGATTCACTGAATTCTGTGAGTTCTTGGACTGTGTCCCTTCTGTTGAGTCAGCCTCTTTGCTGTCAGAGGCTGAAGAATCTGTTCCCCTGGTTCCTTGGTCAAGCTGAGAAAGTTTTCTAGGCTCACCATACAGTGAAAAAAAAACCATCAGAAGCTTATATATAGCATTTTTCAATTTGAAAACTACATAAATTTTTTAAAAAATCCTGTATATCTTAAAAGGAAATAGCATCAGAAAGTTTATAGCTTGTCTGACTTAACCTTGGGGAGAAGCATGTAATTGAATTTACTTTTGTTTCATTTCAATTTAAATCCATGAATGTCTGTGTGCTGGTCTTATGCTTGGTATGTAAAAACCAGAAAGCAAAGCTTAGTTAAGAGAAGCAACAGCAAAATGGTATGAGTGTCTCTAAGGGATGAAAGGTGTGTGGTCTTCATTCAGACTTCAAACTGGTTTGACCCCATGTCATCCTATTGGCTTTAGTTATTGTCCTGATTTATGTTAGCACAGACAAGAGCAGGATTAGATATAAATGTGGTAGTCCATTGTTTAGATGAAACATGTTTGTTTTCCACAGCAGCATTCAGAGAACTAAATCATTTAAAATATCTTTTTTTAAGAAAAAATGTGTCTAAACCCATCTCTATGCTCATTTTATGCCAAATTTATAATTAGAGATTGAAACATTAAAAAATTCCCATAGTCCTAGATCATTAGCGAAGCACTCTTAAACATATTTTTATCCTGTTTTTCAGTAATTAACATACACGAAAAGATGAAGTTTTTAAATTTTATCATCTGCTGATGCTGAACTTACACTTTCAGTGAGATGTAACCAATTAACTTAAAAATGATTTTAAAAGTGCTGTTTGCCTTTTCATGTCTGCCTAACTTACCAGAAGATTGCACTGTTACTAAAGTTCACCTGAATATGCATATTCTTATAATGAGCAGCTTTTCAGAAAAGAGACTAATTGCTTGTGAGCTCAACATAAAATAAGACTGGCTTAACTTGGCTGACTTTTTGAGTTTTAATATAGTTAGGGAAAAGATGTCTTCACTTGTGTACCACCCTTTGGCCACTGGGACTAGGTAGAGCCTGCTGAGTGTAGAATATGGCCCTTATTAAAAAGTCTAATATGGCTTAAAATTAGAAAGCAATATGAATAATATATATCACATTCGTGTTCTTAACCTGGGCTGGTGAACTGGCAAAAGGGAATGGAGAGCACTCAGGTGTATGGGACACTGGATAATAAGAAGAGCCCAATGGAGCACGACAGCGTGTCAGGAATATGTCGGAGCATGAAGATAGACATGAAATCCATGGAAAAGAGATCTCCTTAAAAGCCAGGTGGGAGTAGATAAGTATCAGGTTTAGATCTGACATCAGAAAAAAATTCTTCATTGAAAGGCTTGTCTTCTTTGGAATAACCTGCCCAGGGAAGTGGAGGAGTCACCATCCCTGGAAGTATTTTAAAGATGTGTACATGGCGAGCTTAGGGACATGATTTAGTGGTGAATTGGCAATGTTTGGAGTTCTTGGACTTTGTATACTTGGCAGTTTATAGTTTGAATTGATGATCCTAAAGGTCTTTTCCAACTTCAGTGATTCTATGACTATATATTGGCTTGAGGTTATATTTTGTGACCTTCAGCTTGTGATGTGGTCCCAACAAACAAAACTTTGTGGAGTCTTCCTCTCAGAATGATGTGAGACGATGAAAGAAAGTTATCTTCTTTGTGCTCTTTCCCATAAAATATAATTGGAGAAACTGAACATGATGCTGTGTAGAAGATAAAGCTTGTCAGATAATTGTGCTTCTGGGATTTATATTTCTGTTCCTAATTTTGTGTAAGCTGTTTTAAAATGCCACATCAAATTATGCTGAGAACATAAACATTGTGAAAAAGATGTGTAAGAGTTAAGAAACACTGCAACTGAATCACCTTCAGCAATCTCCTGCAGGATATATGTTATCATACAGTTTTAATTGAAGAATGACACTGATTTTCAAGAGTCCCACTGAAAGGTAAACAGACCATTTTAGAAAAGCTTTTTAAGAACACTTGTAATTTTGTTTGGTTTTTCTTTTTCCTTTTTTTTTCTCCTGAAAGACTGGAAAGAGAGATTTAATAAACAGGTGAACTAGAAACCATGCTCATATGATATTTAGTGTGGCTAAACTGTGATGTAACAGTGTGAATGCTCCTCTGGACACATAGCGGAGCAATGGTTACTATTGCCATAGCTGTAGCAGTGTGTTCTCAGCCAGACAGAAGAAATGATCATTTATCCAGATTCTTTGTGAACTTTGGAGCTTGTATTGTGCTTTGTGCTACTGAAGCCTGGGCGGTTTTAGTGCCTGAAGCAACAAGTTAGCATCAAACTCTGTGGGGACCTGCAACCACTGCCCGCAGGGTAAAGGCAGCCTCACTGTCAATCACCGAACTTGAACTTCATGTTTGTAATGAAGTTTCCTAGAGATGATTCCCTCTCTGGCTTAAGAATTGCCAGTACAGAAGGATAAACGCTAGCTCAGAGTGCCCATTACTGTAAGAGGAAAATATATGGGTGTTCTGGTATTTTGGAGCCCCCTGAGGGTGCAGTTTCTTGGGGAAAAAAAAAAAGAAAAAAAAAAGGTAGGTATTACAAAGATTGTGTGCCTTAGCATTAGGAATCAGGCTGATTAATGCGGAGCTTCTTCAGGCAGAGTGACAGCCCCAAACACCACAATGTTTGGTGAAAAAAAGAAAGATCAGTGAAAAGACTAGCAAATAAATTCTCTGCCAGTGGTGAAATTCTCCAAAGTATGTGAAGCCTTAAATGGGGCACCATTTTGTGCTTGTGAGCAGTGTGGGCTTGTAGAAGAGGGCTGCACAAAAAGTCTCATTATTTCTGTAGGTGATAGTTAGCTCCATACTTTGGCATGTTTCAGTAGTTTCAGTTAAATCTGGCAGGGCAGACTTGGTGTGAAACTGTGCTGAGGAATGTCACACTAAATATGTATCAGAAACCAGAATGAAAGATGAAGCATTTTTGAGTGCACTGAGGTTATGCCTTTCATCATTGTGAGAGGCAACTAAGGTTTTTGAGAGTTGGTTTGTGACTGCATCTCAGAGCTGAACACCTCACAATGTTGAGCAATCCAGAAATAATGCCAAACAGCAGAGATAGACTTTGCCAATCCATTAATTACCCTTTTAAGGATGAAATTTAAATCAAAGGATCAACAGTTCCCTGAAACACAGTTGTGTTGGGTTTGCAGTCAGAACATCAAGAAAGAGAGACTGAGACTAACACCATTAGGAAAGGTAGAGGTTTAATCAGAGCTCCCTCTGATTGAAAGAAGATTGAAAATACCTATTGAGTCTCCTTCCTTGCTGCATTATTCCCAAAACAATGTGGTAAGCAGTGTCTCTTACAAAGAGAGAATTACTGGGTTATGCGTGCTAATTAGGGTTCTGATAGACATTGTCTATTGATTTGTCTATCAGCCTCCTGATTAACATTAATATTTCTCCGTGAAGAAAAGCACTGAAAGATAGCTTGAGTCCTTTTTTCCTGCTGTCAGCTGGCTGAGCAAAGAGAGGAAGCCATTGCTATGGGTGCTTGCCTGGCTCCTGGGTGTTTCCATGTTTGACTTTCCTGCTTGTGACAGTATAATGTGATTTTTCTTTTCTTTGCCATGTTTACAAATTTTCCATTATCTGAGGAATCAAGCACAGTACTCATCTATGGCTGCTTGTGATGAGTTATTAATCTCAGGGCACTCTGACAAAGTTGCTCAAGGCATTATCATGGACAGTAGAAAAAGCAAATCCGGCCTACAATTTCTAAAAAATTATGAATTTAAATGCAAAGCAACTATTTATGAAGACAAATATTAGTGTAGGGTTGCCCATCACCAGCTTTGTTTTGATCATTGATGCCAAAGTGAAAAGATGCACTCCGTGCCCTCTTAGGTAACAGCGATTATAAGAGTTTATTTTTAGTAGGAAGAAGAAAAGAAGAGGCATGGAAAAATACGGCCATTCCTGGGGTTTTTTTTGTATTTGTTTAGGGCAGTGTCACTCTAGAGAAACTTTTCCCCTTTAAATAAAAATGTTCCTTGGTGTCAGCTTATTTCTCTACGTGATTTTAAATCTGTCTTATAGTAAAGATAAGTAAATCGGGTTTTGTTAGTTCTATGGCATTTGCAGCAATGCAGGGAAGAAAAATAGCCTGTGCAATGCAGGATAGGTGGAGGATGCTTTAGAGCAGAATCATGCACAAATGAAGAGTAAAATAATCAGAAAAACAAGTTAATGGAAGAGACAAAGACTCTGAAATTAAACCCTACATAAACTATGCTAAAAAACCAAACCTGCATGTTCAAGGATCTCAACAATCTTTATTTGTGAAAGATGCAGTGGGCAGTCAGTCATGTTTTCCATTTGTCTTGCTTGAAAAAGCTACTGTTATTTTTCCCAATAGCGTTGATCAATGCAATGGAAAGCCTGTTTTCAAATAAGATCGTTTATCAGAGGATAAAAAAAAAAAAATGGAGGTTAGTTAAGGAAGTATTGGCACTGTTATTGAGTCTGTGCCATGGGAGGTAGGAAAACATGATAAAAAGAGTTCATGTTAATAGACTGCAGTAACAAAAGCCCTCTTACGTATTTAGCTGTCTCGAAGATGCTTTTAACAAGACACACCATAGAGGGGGAAAAGCTTATTATTGGTAAAGGTCAGTGTGTATTTGCTGTTCTGGTTTTGCTCTGCACCCAGGATGAAATGACTGTACGCACAAGTTGCTACAACGCATGCCAGGCTCTGGAACTGAAGTGCTGCAATTCAAAAGAGTTAGAAAAAGAGCTTCTAGCTTCCTCTACCATGCCCATGCAGCCCTTCAGAACTGCTGTGTCAACATTTAGACCTCTGATTGCAATTTCTTCTATGCACTCACCTGCATTTATATTCCTTCTCTGCAAGCGGAGGGCAGGTGGTACTTGATCTTTGCTTCAAAGGAGGCAGACATCATCTGCTTCTCACTGGGTATCCATAACCTCTCTTTAGTTCCTGTTACTCCACCCCAAGCAGTGACTGTGATTCTTAAAGCTACTGAGAAATATAAAAGTCTTAAATCTCAGAGAAATATCTGAAATTTGCATTTGTTAAAAATGCTTTTGTTGGTTTTGAAATGGGACATAGGCCCTACAAGACATGCTTGTATCAGCTCTATCCTTACATATCCAGAGATTATTTTCACAGGCATTGTAGACCAGCTGAGCTCCATTTACACCTCTTTTAGAGAAAGACAGGAGATGATGTCAAGTGGATCTACAGAGTTCTGAGACACAATGAGTGCTATGATTTGATACATTAAAACATTGATGCAGTCTCATCCATGCTCTCTCACACATGTACACAATAAATACTGAATTGGGATTGTTATGTTCTCACCCGAAAACATGAGTTAAGATGTGTATTGAAAAAATTGAGGGACTGGCCAACAGCATGAAACATCAGACTCACATAGCAAATACAGTGTATTTGTCAGTTCACAATAGATCATCTCATTGTCATGTAACAGACAGCATGAAGCATGTTAGTCTACATGAACATCCAATTTGCCTACTTGTAATGAAAATGCTGTTTTCTGGGAATGCTGCTGCAAGTGTTTTACATGCTCTCTTGCTCCCATGCACGTCATATGAAAGGATGTTCTTTTCATAACTGAAAAATATCACTGGAGAATAGGCAGTTTTATTAAAAGTGTGTCTCCTGCTGACAGTTTACATATTTTGACAACCTCTTGGAGAGCAGCAATAATCAACTTGAGGCCATGCTGTGTATGGCCTCAGTGATGCGTGGCAGGAGCGCGGAGACCCAGCTCCGCATCCCGCCTGCACTCACCCCCGGTGTGCTGGAGTGGAATTCCAAGTGCAGCTCTGCATTCATTACCACCTAATTATCCGCCTCAACGTCTTTCAAAGTCATTTTTCCTCATGACTAAACCCAGTCCAAATATTTTTATTTACCTGTGCTGGCAGATTTTCATATGGGAAGGAGTTTCATATCATCTCAGTTTGCATGCCCGTGGCTCCAGTCAGAGCAGAGGCGGCACTGGCATATTAGACTAAAGTCACTTGGGGACACAAGGTTGCTCTGCTTTCTGCTTGTCAGCCATGGGTAATTTTGCAAAAAGAGGAATAAATTCCAGGCTCCCCTCTCCATATCCAAATACAGTTTGAACCATCACTTACATAAAATTAATAATTTTTTTCCCCCAAAAAACATTAATTATTGCAAACTGAGTAAAGGCATAAAGATGATGACAGCACAGATCTATCACAAGGAACAGTAGGTTGGTTGGCTTCTACATGAAAAAGCTGTTATCTTTCCAGTGCTTAACTTTTAGAAATCAATCTGTTAAAATAAGGCCTTTGTTATTACATGCTTTATCTGCAACTTACTGGTGGATCCTTTGAGTGCAAATGAGAATAATTTGCAGTGTTTTTGTGGTGTGGTGGTGGGAAAAAAAAAAAAGAAATTTTGTTGCATTTCATGGATTTATTTCAGTGATTTTACAGATAATTGCATGGAACTTTTAAATAACAAACTTCCAAGAAATGATAGTGGAGAGGATGGAATTAGTTTTGAGAATAAGGATAGCCTATTCCATACACAGTTGTAGCTGTGATCAGTAGGATTTAAAAAAGAAAAGAAAAGAAAAGAAAAGAAAATTATTGGGACCTGTAGTTTTAGAACTGCTGCCTGGACCATAGGGGCATATACTGGCTTTTAGATGTTGGTCAGCGTTCATCTACGTGTGAACAGAGTGGACCCATTCTGGTAAATTCCACAATAGGGCAAACAAGGGTCTAACCTACATATCATTGATATCTGCTGAAAACCAGCTAAAGAGGCCAAATATATCCCTAAAACATGTTCTTCAGAGGGTTTGCTTGGAAACCCTAAATAGCCATAATGGGTGGCAGAAGCCAATACTGGAGAGTATTGAATATGGATAGGAGAAAAATTTCTCCTCTCTAGAGACTGACCACTACAACAAGGTATAAAGTATCCATGAACATCATGTACTTTTAAGAAGGACTTCTTGAAATCTCAGCTCATTCAGGCTCCAATTAATAGAGGAATGAAGTATATACTACTGCTAGTCCCTGATTATCTCTAGAGATCTCACTAAAATTTGCTACTTGGGATTGCATGCATAGAATATGGCTTTTGGATGATGGCAGTCAGAAAAAAACTGATTGCATAAAATGCTGATAGCTACAATCGAAAGGACTTCCTGCAAACCCATGTGACTATGTGATCTCCACAAAGAAAGACGTTCTTTTCTTCTGATGAATAGGAACCCCCATTTAGAGATAAACTTTCTGCCCATGGATTTAGCACAGTCAGGCTGCTTCTGACTATGCTCAGCACAATTACAAAAATGGAAGTTCTGTTCTCTATGGCTAGAGAGGTTTAACAAAATACCCTGCCAAAACCTCCCTTCAGGATTTACCTTGTTTTTCATTTGTCTTTCACCTTGGTGCTATATCTAAATCTGTCTGGGGTGGCTCTCTGCTGTGTCTCAGGGAGACAGGCTACTCTTTCCAGTCTGTGCTGCTAAAACTTTCACCCAGGCCTTCACTTGCAGAGTAACTTCTCTAACTTCCTGAACATCTGCCCCGTCTACTGTACCTGCTTAGGTGTTTCTTTTGCATAACATAAATAAATAGCAGCTCCATCATGCTGGAGTAATTTCTCCATATTTAATATCCTGATTTTGTTTCTTATTTTCACTTTGTCTTCTAAAACATCCCTATTTCATGTATTTTGGTTACTTTTCAAAAACACCTTGTGTCCCCTTCATTCTATTCAATGAAGACAAATGGTTTATCCACTTTATCTGCTACTGCTGCTGCTGATTGTTCTAGGTCAGGACCCAACCTTCTCTTCGTTGAAAATACTGGCTGAGAGCAAATGATCATTAATTCATATGGGTGACAACCTGCACACCTCTGGCTGGAGAAACTAAGTAATCTTACTGATGTTACCTGCATCTGTTTCAGCTCACAATTTCAGTATGTGTTGCTCTTCTTTAAGGTATACTGCTTTAGGTAATAAAAATAATTTTGGACCAGTTTTCCTTTTTTTCAGAGATTTAACATTATAATAGTATCCAAGAGAGAACTGGCATCACATGGGGCCCTGAATTCTTATTTAGTATAAACAATGAAACTCCTGATAAAGATGAATAAGTCTCTATATTTTTAGAAGGAAATATGGGGTAAGTCCTGTTTTGTAGCTGGTGCTATCAGCAGGATGTCCTGCTGAGCCTGGTGACAGGACAAGAGACAATAAGTACAAACTGAAGCATGTGAAATTCCATCTAAACACAAGGGGGTACTTGTTGTTGTTGCTGTTGTTGTTGGGAAGTTACCCAACACAGGCTGTGAAGTCTCTGTCTGAAGATACTCAGCTGCATCTGGACACATTGCTGAGCAACCTGCTTAAAAAGCAGATTGGACCAGGTGATCTAAGAAGGTCCCTTCCAGCTTTGATTTGGGAATTCTGTAATGACTTATGATTTAAACAGTGAATATTCGTTTATGTTATCTAATGCATGTCAGTTTCATTCCATACAATGCTGGTTTTCCTCAGGGTGCCAGGGTCTGCCAACTTATTTACAGAAATGTTCCGTTTGTTCCTCTTGTGCAGGCTAGGTCTTGATGTTCCAAATTCCAAAGTTCAGACTGGAAAAGATGTTTACGGTATCATGTCCTACTAGACAGTTGTCTAAATGCCTTACTGAATCTGTGCAAAGAGAGTGAAGAAATAAGAGAAACCCTTTATTTATATAAACCAGAATGTTTCTTTAGTTTTCTTGTTCTGATATTTTGCATCTTGAATTGTAGACAATTAATTAATTGAAATACCCTTTCTGGGAAAAAAAATGGGAAAACAAGCTAGCACTGGAGATACAAACAACTTCTTCTTCCTTCCAACTTAGTTTTGACAAGGAGACTGCAGAAGTTTTACTTTAGACAACATCATGAGATGTGTGCTTGACCTTTGTTTCTCAGTATTAGCTATCCATACACTGATTTTAATTTTCCTATAAGCGATTCTTTCAGTTTCTTCCACATTTATTTATAATTGATGCAGCAATCTTTTGTTGGCCTAAAAATACACTTTCAAATGCAAGCTAAATCCAGAATTCAAATACTCCATATGTGGAGTACTATGAGAATACTGTGAGAATTGCTCCAAACTCTATGGTAGTTAAAAGAATAATAATATTATGAGAAAAAAAATTCCTATCTTTAGGAGTCTGGTTTCTTCTTACTGATTCATGCAAGGAATGAGGTCTAATTGTTGGTTATGTTTGTTTGGTTAGAGCTTTGCATGACAGCATCCAAATTCAGTTTTTTGTAATGAATGTTGCTTCTAGGATTTTGTCTGAGAAATCTGCTCCCTGATTTGTAGAGAGGAAAACTCTGCAGGGCTGAGAGTTTAATTTGGCTTCTCTCGCATTCACGTGTATAAACCCCTCATCACTGCCTGGACCTCCTATTAGGGGCAAGAAAAGTTAAAAATATGGCTAATGAGAAACTCAGAAGACCACCAAGATTTGCCAAGGTTTTTTTTCAATTTGTTTATTAGGCAGTAGAATATGACATTGCCCTAAAATACTGGTGTTGTTGACTTAGAAGTGTAACTCCATGTGGATCTTCAGCGATTCCAATGGGGGAAGAATGTCAGCCTGCTTTTGGGAGAAGCTGCTACACAGGTGATGTTTGAAACCAAATGCCTGAACACAGTGAGGATTGGGGCTGGTTGTGACACAGCTATAAAACATGGAGAGCAGGCACTGCTTTGGCAATGGTGCTGTGGATTAAGCAGATGCAAGGTCTTGTGGGAGGATGATGAGTGTGTAGGTGCAAACATGCAAATATATATGTACATGAATCTCCATGTGTGGATATATAACCTCCTTCCCAGTCAGTGCAGTTGTATAGAGCACAGAACAGTGTGCTCATGCAGCTGGAGCAGAGACGACCCGTGGCCAACGCGGGGAAGAGCAGGAGGTAGCCCCACCCTCACACACCTGCCAAAACCAAGGGTACCACACCTGCAACATTTTACCTCCTCTGACAGTTTCTGAGGGATTGGTTAAGTGCTTTGATACTGCCCAGTCTGGAGTCCTAGGAGCTGTAATTTATCTGCATATTAAGTGGCTGGTTTTTAACATCAAACACGTCCAAAATGATCAAAAAAATCAAGTAATTTTGGGTCTGATGCACTGACGCAACACCTTATTTGCATAAGTTACTGTACAACATATGAGAGGGTTTTTTGTCTTTTTCCCCCCTTGCATTCAACATAAGTAAATGCCCTGATTTTGCGCTGGTATTAAAATAACAAAATATTAGCGCTATTTCAATATCTTCCACAGCAAATTTTCCTTTGGAGTTGAGGGAATTTGAGAGCACTGTGCGTTGTTTTCCTTCTGTGACTGTGAAGTGCCTGGCTTTGTGGGGACCCCTCGGCTGCCCTTTCTTCCCTGGGTGTCCATTGTGGCGGGCTTATTCATGCATCCCTAAATCCAGTGTGTGCAGCAAAATGCTGACTTCCAGGGGCAGGAAGGGCCTTCCTGAAACCGCCCCGCTGGCTCGAAAAGCTGCATTTGTTTTATGCCCTCCTCTGGAAATAGCGGAGCCCGCTCGCCTTCCCACCTACCCTGGGCGAGCCTCCCCCCGGTGCCTGCCCCAACACGGGGGAGCAGCCCCTGCCCGGGCCCCCGCGCCCCCGCCCCCTTAATCCCCCCGCCCGCGTTGCCCGGCCAACAGGCCAGACAAGCAGGTGATGCATTGACAGGGAGCAGATGGTCTCCCGCCGAGGTAAGCGGGCCTCAACAATGAAACCATATTGATCATATTGCTCCTTTTATCTTCTTCAGCCTCAACTTCAGTCTTGAGGTTTCTCCGCTAATAACGCGCACCCTCCCCCAAGCCCCCCCGGCTCGCCCCCTGCCCCGTCATCACGGCCTTCCAGCGCTGCTGGGGAGAGAAGAGTGCGAGCCTTCATCCTGCACACCCAGCTCCAGCTCTGTTTCCTCTGCTGCTGAAATCCTGCTGGGAGGAGGGAAGACCAAAGGGTGCCCACCATTTCCCTACTCCCCATGACCCTTCAACCTTGTCTCCCTTGTACCCCTCTCCCTCCCACTCTCTTTCCCATTTAGCAGAGGGGTGAGGAGACTGTGAGGCACCTCTGCCCCAGCCTGACCCACTGAGGCACAACATCACTCACTGCCTTACTGGATACCTCTCTTCCTCTTCCTTTTGCCCCCTTAGCCTTGTTTATGTTCCTGTGTGTATAAAATAGGCTGAGGAGATGACTAATTTGCTCTCACGTGCCCTGTGCAGGAGAGCCACAGGGACCCCCTCTCCATTTGCTGTCCTCTCCTGCACTGTGTCTGTGGTCACAACTCCTTCAGTCTGCTCACGTTTAGATGGAAGCAAAACCTGATGTCTTTCAATCCCTGTCCCTGTTGCTTCCTCTCCTTGACTGCACACCCTTCTTCAACAAACAACCAGAAACATCCCCAGTCTCTCTTGGTGCTCACGTCTTGCCCTTGCTCCTTCAGCATGCAGGGCCATCAGCATGAGGAGCCCTGGAGCTCGCATCTTGCTCCTTCCATCATGTGCCCCCGCTCAGACGCTGGTGTACAGATAAACAAGAGAGAGAACCCAGGCCCTCCACCTGCCTCCCCCCTTTGCTGCCCTCCCTTTCAGCAGCCTCAGCCCACATTCATTGCTGTGTGAAGATGCTAAACACCAATGGCTCAAGCACTGTTAGCCACTATTCACAATTTTAATACTAGCTTCATAGCTGTCACATAAATTCGTTGCCAACTGCAGGCTTAGAATAGCAAGAGGGAACTTAAAAATAAAGAAGGAGCATGTAAGGAAAAAGAAAAAAAGAAATCCTAAAGGGAGTTTGCTATGGTATCTGCACTTGTTTGCAGGTGGTTTTGGAAACTATATAACTACTGTAACTCCACACAGTGTTCTCTAAAGTAGCTGTCACATTGTGTTATTTTGTTTTTTTAATGTATTACGCCAGCATGCATGCACATTTTTTTACAGTAGATAAAAATGCCTATAAAGGCTTCACCCTTTTTTTTTTTTTTAATAAGAAAAAAAAGGCTTCTCCCCCCCCCCCCCTTTTTTTTTTTTAATAAGGAAAAAAGAAGAAGAAAGAAAAGCAAAGAAAGAAGCTTGTGAATGAATGAAAAACAATGCAGGGTCACAAAGCTGTCGCAACCAATGTCATAGTGGTGCTGCTGGGCAGGCTTACAGAGGACTTCTTGTTCCTTGATTTTTATGGTGATTGGTAGAATGCATGTAGCACTTTGCGAACAGGTTCAGGACAAGTGGCAAAGAAAAGGCTCCTCACAATAAACTTTTCTACAGCACTAGGAGCATTATTCCTGCAAACACCTGTAGTTTTCAAAGAAGGAGCTGCAAAAGACACAAATAAAAAAATATATAAATAACAAGGCAAGACACGGTTTTCAAGTTGCACTGCATGTCAGAATTGCACAAAACGGTCTTTTTTTAAACTCATTTGAGACTGTGGAGTTTAAAAAAGCCACAGAAATATTATTGAATACAAGTTCCAGAATTCAGAGGATGCTGAACTTGGGAAACAGAGAAATGAAATGAAAAGAGAAATGGTAGGTTCAGCCAAGTGATATGGCAAGTTATCAGTGCTGCTCTGTGATGGTGCTGCAGGAACCAAGAGCCTGCTATTCCTTCTGGAGCGTGTTCCTGAAATGGCCACCAAGTCCCTGTGACCCTGTGACCCCTGAAGTCCAAGGGGCATCCTTGCATATGGTACTCAGCCCAAGGGCTCAGTATTACAGTCCAGGCTTTCTTGTACAGGTACTAGACTCTAGTTAAATATGAGTGCTTTAGACTGTAAAAAGAATTTATCTTCCTCTTCAATGTTGGAATAAACCAACAAAGTATCATTAAGAGGACATATAAAAAAGGGTCCCTGGCTTAACTGACTCTCAGGCTGATGAAGGGACATCTCTTGATCCCAAGATTCCTCATTCCAGCAGATTTATTGTGAGCCAGGTCCCCAGTACTTCTTGGAGTGAACACCCCAGTTCATGTCAGAGTAGGCAGCTATTTTCTGTTAAAACCTGTAACAGAGGTCCTTATTAGCATTCAGGAGAGCTCTGCCAAGAGAGAAACCTCTTCTCCCTGCAGAACAGCCAAAGTGGTTCATGATTTCACAAAATTAAAATTTTATGTGAAGCAGACTTTTCTTCATTTGAAAAAACTAATATAACTTATTATGATTCTCTATGTCCTTCACCATGTCCCTTTTCTGTCCCCTGTTTTTCCTTTGGGATTCAGTTTGTTAGGACTCCTACAGTCTTAAATTTACCAAAACCTTTTATTTTCATAAAGTTATAAAAAGCTAACATTCATTGTCTTGATTGTTTCTGTTGCTAAGAACTTTGTTTAAAAAAGGAAAGAAAAACCTCCTCAATTGCCCCCAAACTTCATCCTACTTCTTCCTACCTTTTCTCAATTATAAATGTAACTGTGTGCAACTTAGTAGACTGAAATATGATATGTTTGAAGCAGAGAAGATTGCTGCATATTTTATTTGGAAATTGCTATTTTGTTAAGGGTATTAATCAAAGGTGGAGAAATAAGAGCATGGTCACCAGTTTGCCACATGAACACTCCTCAGTGCCTTGAACTATAATGTCTTGGTTTTTTTGGGAATCTCTGGGCTCAAGCATAACTTATTGAACTGGTACACATATACCAGGTTTTGGTATTACTTAATAGAGGGTTGCATTTCTGAGGAATCCACAAAAGTAAATAATGCTTGGCATTTTTAGATCACTAGCCTGATATCTGCAACTCCTCTGTACAACTTTCCTGCAAATTGGAATAAGATTGAAGCCACTCTGGTAAGGGTTGAACTGAACAATATTATCTACTTTATCTTAATAAATGAAAAAATCTTCTCTTTTCCCTAAGCAATTTAAATATGCTTTAGTAAAAATGGGAAACTTGGGTTTTTTCCTCTCTCTCTCTCTCTCTCTTTTTTTTTTTTATAAGATTGTTTGAAGCTTTTTGGCTATATCTAAGAACCCTGAAGATACTTGCACAAGAAGAATGTAGTATGAAAATTTTAGAGCTGCAATGTAATCTCGTCAGGGTCTGGCTTATCCTATTAAACCTTCAGTTTAAACTAGCTCAAAATATTGTTTCCTAGTGCAAAACTCCTTCATTTCTAGTAGTTATCTTTTGTATTAAGATGACAGGAATAAATGGGGTTTGCTCCTTAAATAAACCCTAACTGTAGAGTTGAATCAAAGGACAATTAATTTTTCTGTTGGCCTCAGGGTGCTTTGGCTCATTTAAAACTTCATTGAAGTGGTGCAGGGCCATATCACACTCATTCTGTGAGCTTTTACCCCTTTCAGCAAGTCTAACCAGAGCAGTAAGTGTAATGCATCTGGGAATTTCAAATCAAGTGTACATCCATGTGTTCCTTTCCTGGTGAGAGCTAGGTGTGATTACCTTAGAATTAATTACCCTGAGTTGAACAACAATCTGTTATCTTTAGCTAAAGCATAACTAAGATTTTTTGTTTAAGATAAAGTTTGGGATATTTTGTGAAAACTTGATTCTGTCTTGTGGTGCTGGTGGTATCATCATAAATCCTCGACCTGAGCACACAGCAGCAGATGGAACAGAGGAGCTATTGCTGTTCCCAGTTTGTGCAGGCTTTGTCACAACAAGGTTGTGAGTAATTGCCATTTTTCCTTGCAAGTTGAAAGTCATTCCAGTGCTTTGTGCACTCTGGGATTTTAGCACCTTAATTGTATTAACAGCAGAAATATGGTTCCCTAATTTCTCTTGAAATGTGATGTCCTTACCTGCCCTTTGTGATAATGGGGTTAAATAAGTTCAGTATGACTAGCAATGATTTACTAGAAGGGTCATATTTTGCCTGTAAGAACTTGAGACTGAGAGCTTGATTGTGTGGAGTAGATCTGCTTTCTGTATGTTTTGTTAGTTGTTGCTTGAGCACGGACTGAGATTAAGATATTTTCTTTGCCTTTGGATCTGTTCCAGACATTTTTTTGGACATCTCTGGATTGTTTGTCTTTCAGAAGTCCAAAGACGTGTATACTGTGGCCTATTTTGGTCAACTTGATCAGACAATGAACCTCATATTCAAATAGGTACTGGCTAGGACAATTACAGAATAATTAATTATTGCAGTTTATCACTTTGTAAATCACCAATCTGCAACATTATCCAGGAATTCTTTTCAGCTTTGTATGGTTCTGTTATTGCCAATCAAGAGTGAAACCACGAAGCCAAGACCTTTTGGGATTATCCATCTGAATACCTTCATTTATAAATAATTACTGAAGTCAGTGGGACTAGTTAAAAGTATAAAACTATGGAAATAGTTGCAGCAGTGAATCTGAAATGTGCCTTTGTTCATTATAAATTGCTTTGTTGTATCTACAAATACCTTCAGACATGTATATTTATCTATGTACTTATGCTTGTAAGCAAAGTTTCTCTTCCAGCAGTGCCAAAGTAGGGCTTTCTTGACCATTAAGTAAAGAATGAGTTAAGGTTTCTGAAAATAGCTCAGTATTATTATTTGTACTGTCATTTAGTTTTACACTGTCTGTAGTCATGCTTTTTTGCAGTTCTGTTTGGCTCTGGGGAGTTTGCTGACAGTGGAAAGACTATTCTCTTTGAGATAAAGTCTTCCTGACACTCAGAATGTACTCTTTGACCTATATCCTCTATTTCTGCTTTCTCATATGCACACTCTTCCTTTTGTTCATGGCTAGGAAAAAGATTAAAGAGATAGCAGGCAGTGTGAATTTTCAGCTCTAACAGGGCCTTGAAGCATCATCAAATAAGATTATTATTTGAGAAGGGCAAGGAGTGTGCTTGGCTCAGCAGCCTGATAGCTTGTATTGACTTGTTCTTGAAGGTGCTTTCCTGGGCAAGAATTGGTGCTGGTGAGCTGAATATATCTGAGTAAGGAGTGCTGGAGTGGATTCTATGGTGTTATCCACTACACAGCTTTTAGATTCAACAGGATTTCTCTAACAGGGTTTGTACCTTAACAATATTTTGGCTTCCAAATGCTTCAAAATCTAGCCCTGCCATGTCCCTGCTAACTGCAGTCATTGGTTTCCGCACTGTGGCAGCAGTCTGGTGGTGTGAAGAAAACTGAGGGACAGGATCCTAGGTTTCCTAATTGTTTCCTGACTGCACAGAGCAGGGAGCCTATGAAAGAGTTGGGATTAAATCTGCATCTGAGCAAAACAAACAGGTCTCGTTTATTGTAAGCTGAAAGAGGCAGATTGGCTATAGTTTCTGGCTTGTGCATTATTGTCACCATGCTACGGACACCATGGCTGCTTCCTTCATTCTGACAATTGAAAACTCCAATATTCCATACCTTAAAAATCTAGTGTTATAGTTTGTTGCATGGTTTTCCACTCATTCATGTTGCTCCTCAGTAACTTAGCAATGACCAGTCAAGATATGCACACACCATATTGTTTTACGTGTTTGACTAGAACACTGACAGATTAATAGGAAGGGTAAATAGCTCTGCACTCTGTGGTGGCTCAGTGTGGGCTGGCAGGATTGACTGCTGCCAGACTTTGTTGTATTTGCACAGAGGAAGCCGCAGCAAAAGCCTGCTGGGGTAAGGTGACATGGGTCATGGGTATTTGTTTCTCATCTCTATAGAAAACAATTGTCCTCTCAATGGAAGACAGCTTTTGGAAACTATGTGGTTTCACTAGTGGGCAAGCATTTATACTTCCAGAGCGCTAAATAAAATGCAGCTATAGAGTGGCAGATGTGTTAAGTGTCTTCAATACCCTGCATATAGTGCAGGAGGGTTTCTAAGTGTATGGGTTCATGCACTGATAAATTATTTGCATCTATTTTTTTTTTTTTTTTTTTTTTTTTGACTTCCTGAGTTTAGAAGAAAGAGAGTAGTGCTCAGATTTTCATGGGTATTTTCCTGGAAATTTTTTCTAGGCTGATTACTTTTCTAAGACATATTCTTAAGAAGAGCACAAGGGCTCCATTTGTCCATGACAGAGCTACTTTGGTTATGGCAAAAGATCATTATTTTAACAATTGCTGGAGCATCGCCTTGGAAGGCCATCTGAGACCTCGTCTTTACAGAAGTAGATACTATAAAATTTTGCAGTGACACTGAGCTTTTAAAGTGATCATACACTTATCAAGTCTCTAAAGTAGTATTTTTTTCCCTCTAGTTTCCAGTGTGAGGTATATCACAAAGCCAGTTTTTGACAGGTTGACATACAGGTCTGAGGTCCAGAGTCAAGTTCACAGCGTCTTCAGCTGTGCAGGTTCTGGGAGGTGCATACTGAGGCACCCAGGTTTCTTGGGTAGATGGTCTTGGTTGCCTCTTGAAGAGCTGAAAGTCCTTGTAAAGGACGTGTGAACATGGATCACCTGGATGTCAGTTAGGTAGTTTGGATACTGCTGATGGTGATGTTATGGCAGTACAGACTGCTGGAATAAACCCTTCTGAGAGGTTCCAATGTGCTGATTGCCAGCTACCCCTCCTGGCCCCACTGAGTACCTGAGCTCAGGGGTTGGCCCTGGGGGTGCACCTGCACTTAGTACAGTCGTCTCCAAAAGTCACACAGAGGGCCCTGTCCACAGAAATTTTAAGCCATAGTTTCTGAAACTCAGTCTTGTGCTGTGACCTTCCTCCTTTCCTGAGTTATCCTTGGGGATATACTCTGTTTTGCCACATACTGCAAAGGTGCAGAGACTTCCCACTCTGTCTGACCACCACAGAGTGTTGATTAAACAGTGTTAGGAACTTTTCTGTCTAAAGGTCTGTGTGATGTTCACCCAGGAGTTATCCTGCTATTTCCTAGATATGGTTTTATTCTAGGTAGGGTAGTGGCTGCATGCAGTGTGTGAAGAGTGTCAGCCTCATGCAGTGTAGGCATATGCACGTTGGAATATTGCTTTGTCTTACATTCATGAAGTTCATTTCCTTGAGAAAAAAAACCCAAACAAAACCAAACCAATAAAAACCCTGTATGGGTTTAATTTTAATAATTTTTGATTTAATTAGACTCACTTAAAATAAACAGTGGTGATAGAGAAACTATTCACTGCTTATGTATGACCTTCAACAATGTTGACAGCCCAAAAGAAAATCAGTGTGGGAATCAACCCCTTATTGTCAGGATAATGTAAACACGTGACAAAGGTCCTTAACTCCAAAAAGGGAGGAAATGAGCAATTCCTCTCCTTCCTTCCTGCAGTGTGTTTTACCCTTTCTTCTCTGGGGTAATTATTTGCACTGTAGGGAGGTGGCCATAAAGTACTATCTCCCTTAAAGTGGTGGCTTGAGCAGATTGCTGTGGGGTGGGGTTTGAGCTTGCAGAGCCTCAGGCACTGCCTGGTGGCTTTTTCTGTTTCAGCACGAGCTGTAAAAGATATTTTACATTGCTCACAGGGGGTGTGAGCAATGTAAAATTGTGTGGGGTCTATATATAGTAATATACTATATATTCAAGGTCTAGTTTGCCTCACTGTATTTGTTTTGTATAGAGGTAATCTGATGAGATGATGTTTTACGTAGCTTTGTTGAAATAACTGCAGAAGATCTAAGGATCCAGTCTGGGCCCTGAATTTTTTTTCTCCTCAAGTAAAATATTTGAATAGGTTAATGACCACAATAGACCTGTGGACAGTCCTGAACCACATCATGATGTGACAGTGATTAGTTGCTGCTGTTTGGTAATGGAGACAAGACTCTCTTTTTCCCTCATTTACAATGACCTTACCAGCTGTCACTGCATCTTTTCAGCATATGCAGAGACACTGTGAGGCCTCCACGCAATGGAATAGATTTCTGGGTTTTGGCCATAGGGAGTTTTACTGAACCTTCAAATGTTCTTGGACTATAGGAACACATAGTTTACATATAAACTAGAGGTATATAAAATTTCAGGCAGTACAGTCATGGAGAAATTAAATATATCGCTTCCCTGAAATTTATCTTTCAAGGTTTCTGGGCTTGCAACAGATATTTTCAATTTGGGTGATGTTAAAGGCATCATACAACTACAACCTAAAGAATCTTTTATCTTGGGTATGCCAGACTGTGAAGCCTGTAGAGTCAAAAGGAGAAGAAAGATATAAAAGAAACATTAGTGTCAAATATGAAGATGGAATCATTTCCTAACCATTTTGTGCTACGTGGCTTCATGCAGCAGTATTCAGAGGAGTCTTTACAGAGACTTACCATGAATTTAGGATGCAATTTCATGTTCCCTCTGAAGACTTCTGCTACTAGGACTTGGTGCTGGCCCACCACTAAAGGGGTGGTATTTTCATTCCAAATATTCTAGTGTCAAATAGATCTGTTCCAGTACGAATATGCTATGCAGAAACTGCTCTGGCCAAAGAACTGGCTTCAATTTGGTCCTTAGAGCCCTAACAACTCCCTCTTGCAAAGTAGTTGGCTGTGAGGGTAGGAGTGAATTGATCCATGTGGCAACTGTAATGTGAACAAATATACAGGAGGTCTGAGAGTGTAGGGGATTCTTAGAGAGATCATTCCTCCTTTCCTGGTGTGACTTTCAGCTGGTTGGATCTGTACAGCACTATGGAACAGATGCTTTCCATTGGTATCCATTATATTATTGACAGTTCTTCACCTGAATTATACTTGGTAGCATCTATCAACAGCTGTACATTTAGCACTGGTAAAGAATTAAAGTAAACAAAAGTTATATCAAATTTTACTGCTACAATTAGGTTTTCTTTACAGGGTGTCTGTTGAAAAGTTAACTGGTTTTAAAGGATTTTAGTATTACCATTCATTATTTCTGGACAATACACCCTATTTTAAATTCTTGAGGCATTGCTTCACTGGAGATATTGAAGAACAGGTTGGATGTAGTTCTGTGCCATGTTCTCTAGGCTGACCCAGCTTGATTAGGAAGATTGGACCAGGTGACTCACTGTAGTCCCTTCAAACCTTACCCATTCTGTGATTCCATGGTTGTTTTTGTGTTTGCTGAAACTGGTGACATAAACTGATATTGTCAAAGAGGTCACTGAGAGTTAGGCACCCAGACCCCAAGGACTTTAAATAAAATTGTGCAGGAAGGTTGTCTCCTGGCTCATGGAAGTATATTGTCATGTAGTACAGTAAAAAAGGGAATAAGCAGTCCTTCTATAATGAACTCATGGCCAGGAACATTGCAGGCAGCATGAAGGGTACAAAATGCTGCAGCATGCCTGCACAATGGCTGCTTTTTATTGTATGTTTAATAATTTAAAGTCAATAAAATATCTCAATAGAAACTGAATAGCTCTGTAAGTAACCAGGCAGACGTTGATTAGTTATGAGAAGGACTAAAATCATAGTGTTAGTTTAATGAATTTATTATTTATTTGCTGCTTTTGCCTGCTCCTTGCCATTAAGAAGAGGAATGTAAAGTTGTTAATTTCCTTTCAAAGCATTTGCAGGAGCAGGCCATTCCACAGCATATTTTAGTACCACCCTCCAGGCTTGCCTGAGCTTGTATCAAGGAGTCGCCATGTGGCATGGGGGCTGAATTCTGACCCGATCAGTGAGAAAGAGGGCACAAGACAGGCTATGAGCCCAGTTGTAGGAATAAGGCCTGATCACCAGCATGGCTTAGAGGTTTCAGAACTGAGAAAGGTATATCATGTTTGATAACAGTTCTGGTGGCTTCCAAATGCTATTAACAAGGTGGGTGGTTGAACCCCCCCAGATAATGTTCTGTGCCATTCTGGCTAATTTTACTGCCAGTGGTCCTTTTTACATGGTAGTAAATGCAACAGAATGGGGGGTCTAGAATCTGGAGTTCCCTTCAAATGTATGACAGAAAGACCTTTATAACATGGATTACATCTTAATGGTTCAACAATTAAAACTACAATTAAGACACAGATCAAATGTAGAACCCAGCAGCAGAGTGGCTATAGAAGTACAAGAGGAACTTGAGTAAACCTGTCAGATAAGAAAGCCTTGCAGAGAGGAGGACTAGTCTCACTGCAACACGAGCTGTTTGGCAGTGTTGTCACCCTTCTGAGCTGTTGGGGAATGTATGAGCTCAGGTGGAAGCCTGTAGTTCTGGATCTCCATCTCAGTCCCTGAGCCTGCTAACAGAAGGTGTGTCCCTTCTCATTCAGGCACTGTGAGCTTTCCCTCTCTCCTTGACTTACAGTGCTGCTGGCTCTGGGTTTCACATAAATAATCCTTGAGTCATTACCCTGCCCTTTCTGTCGATATGATGGCAAATGCTGACAGCAAAACCACTTGTTACTGGAGCACTGGTTCTTAAAAGGCTGTGACCAACCCCTCTCCTCTCCTGCAGAGCAAACATTATTGATAGTTTTCTGCCACAGCAGTTTGTACAAGTCCTGGAAGAAAGTCAAGATTTGTTAAAGAGGATGGGTTGCTCTTGTTGCCAGTTCAGGAGATATTTTTTAGGATTTTTTTTTTTTTTTTTGCAATATGCCCCTAAGCTGAGAGGCAGGACAAGCTGTGTTTTTTTTTTTTTTTTTGGAGGACCTGCCTGCTATCTACTGCCACTCATTGCTGCAAAATTCTCCTGATCTTCAAGGACTGGAGTGAAGGAACCTCTGTAGTTAGAGGGAAACTGCAGCCATGGGTATTGAGAATAGAATTTGGATTTCTGCATGGAACTCACACTACTATTATTAACAGAAAATTTCTAATCATGATATTGATGTTCTTTCAGGCTGAAATTTAATGGAAGCAAAGTTGCAATTGGGAAGTCAATTGGTTTTGTGGTGTTTTTTGGTTTTTTCCCCCTTTTTATAAAAACGTCTTGAGCATTCATGTTGGTTTTGAGCTGGTTGGATTCATTTTTTTTCTGGTGGATAGTAATTTCTTTTTCTTGAAAATACTCACAGATGAACCACACAGCACCACTCACTGTGCTTATAAAGGCCCAGACATAAGATTTCTTTATTTGCTGTGCCGTATTATCCCACTGGTCTTGCAATGAGCAGGAGTGGTCAGTTTTACATGGCCATATTGTGGATCAGTGGCATTGTCTGGTGGCTGTGGAGACAGCAGTCAACTTAAATGCTATCAAATTAGTTCCTGCAGAATTTAATTAAACAGGTCTGTCTGCAGCAGCACTTTTTCTGGGTAGCATTTTGGAAAACCCTCCCTTCACATAGAAATATCCTGCCTCTTACGTGTCTTTATTCCATTTTGAGTATTCTTGTAATCAAGTCTTCTGCTGCATTGAAAACCTGCCTCAAACTCACTATGAAGTTTGTAACTGAAGGGAGCTCATTTCAGAGGCAGAAATACTGCTGAAAACATCAATGTTTTTGTGAAACAACCACCTCTTGACAACTAGCAGCTTCTTTCAAAATCCAAACATTTTTCTCTTTTGCCACTAATTTGTTTGCTTATTGGTTTTTCAGAATATCAGTTTGTTCCTTCAAGTACAGCTAAGTTTTTAAAAGACAGATGTGTTGGGGGTTTCCCCTGAGCTTAAAATCCATTTTCTTTTTGAAGCAAGCAAGCAGAACTGCAGACTTCATTTGCTTTTCGTGCTCCAGCTCTTCACTGGGAAGCAGGACCAAAGGCTCTGTGTGAGTGAGAGCTGTGATACTGAGCTAGCTATACATTTTCCCTCTGCTAAATTTCCACATGGAGAGTGTTTGTGGCCCTCCAAGACCAACTGCCTGAATACTGGGTGTGAGGGCAGCCTGGTACCTCACATGTCCGAGTCCTCCAGCACCCCGCTGCTGGAAGTGTGTCACGTACGAAGGAAAAGTAAAACACAAAGAACAATTATAGATCTTTGATGGGTTTCTGATGCTGGAAGGACCCAATCAAAATTTCTCATCTGACTGTCCCGAAGAGAGGAAAAACACTTATTCTAAAAATTCATGATCTGAGAGCCCAATAGGGTCTGCCGTTTCCATAGAGCTGGGCCCTAGATTTCCCTTTAATGTAATTAAGCCTGAAGATTTATGAATACAACAGGCCAGAACTTGATCCATGTTCATTTTCAATTACTGCAGTGAAAGGCCTCCATCCAGATGTCTCTATTTACAGCATTCACACAGGCAGGACCAGGGGCTGGGGGAGGAGGGACCGCAAATTGTCACACTTGTTAATTCTTCACTGAGGACACTCAGCAGAGGTCTTGGCTTTGACCCTGTGACAAAAGGCAGGGGTCTGCTGGAGCAAGTGCATCAATGATGAGGGGGCTGACCTGCCGACCTGCCAGGGTCACTCCCTCTGCTTTGTAGGTATTTGGGTAATAATGGGGGTTCATTCCTTATTTTTATTTCTGTTACAGTGCCGGGGCAGGGAAAGAAAGAGAGGAGCTCTGATGTGAAAGACAAACATACATAATGAGAGGATCAAGCTTCCCCTGGCAACAGTAACGACTATGAAATGCTACAGGGAAAATACACAGTACTTAGTGACCCACATAATCAGGCCTATTTTAGCACCATTGTTTTACTTTTCTTTTGAGCATTTTTTTTCCCTCATGTTCCCAGATCCATATCTTAGTGCAATGAGCAATATTTGGGCATAGCATCTTTTCTCCATCACCTGCCCTAACCTGGTGCTAAGCAGGCTTTTCATCAGGTTTGTGGTGGCTGGTACAATACCAAGCATTGTACTGCCTGTCTGTATTTTCATTCCAGTTCCCTAAAGCTCTTGACAGACACATGCTAGATGCTGTTTCCTCCATTTTAAAAATGCTTAAAGCGAAATAACTGCAGTGTCACTGTAAAAGAAAACTACCTTTTAGCCACCTACACTGAGCTCAAGGCTTTGTTCATCTTTGACAAAGCTGGTGAAACATTGTGAATTCCTAAAAGCAGCAGTTTCTCTCTCATAACAGCATTTCTATTTTCGCAACACAAGGAACAAGGCTGTGACAGGGCAATATTGTTTTCACTGAACTATAAGTGCATGTCATAAATGAAAATATCTTCATTAGAGCAAGCCCCTTTACAAATTTTCCAAAAGGATAGATTATTTCTTGAAATGGCAGAAAGTGTTCCACTCCATTAGCATTTCAAAGAGATTTATTTCTTTTGCCTTCTGAAGCTGTACCTTTTTGACTTGCAGATAGGCTTAGAGGTTTTAAAGGGATTTGAACTAACTTTGCCAAATGTGAAATTTTGAGCAAAACCAGAAGCCCAAAGCATCCTTTCCACCTTCAGGCAGTGAATAAAAGCTGCATAAATATTGCCCAGGAATGGCTATTGTATAAAGCTATTTGGAAAAGAAAAGCAAAAAGGAGGAATGAACACCTGATGCTATCAAAACCAAAAATTTTTTTATCATTCATTGAGATGAAATTCAGAAGTTCCTGAAAGAAACGATTGAAAACAACCCAGGAAGAGTGGGTGCCAGTAATCAGAATAGCCATAGAAACATTGATTCATGTGGGTTTGAAAGGACCTTTTAGATCATGGAGTCCAGCCATTGTAAGCTGTGTCTGTGTTGTAATCAGTTGGCTACAGGGTTAAGAATCTGAATGTGATTTATACTCAGCTATTGCTCACACCATGCGGTATATTGTAGCTTTAGGCTTAAGACCTGTTTGAGCTTTAGGTTCTCCTGGTTTTTAGCAGAGATTTCCCCTGGGACTTGCTAAGCCTTGTGGCTCTGTGTTTCAGTGTAGGGTGTTTCTTGGGTGAGGCTCCTTGTTGTCATAGCGGGTCTGCAGTCCTGCTTGAGAGAGCAATCGTTTCAGAGTCTCCACACAGGGTGCACAGTTCTTGCCTACCTGTTGTGGGGTAGAGTCCTTTTGTCATGCTTCTGGTGTCCCTTCCCCTCTAGTCACTCTGAGAAAAGCCGAGGAAGGTGGCCACAGGTTATCAGGAAGGATCTACTGTGAAAAGACTGATCAACAAAAGAGAAAAGCAGCAAAAAATATTTTGATAAAAAAAATTTCTTTTCTTTATGTCTAGGGTGAGAAGGTAAGTAAGAATCCTCAAAATTTGTGTTAAATTGATCCCAAACCATCATGATAAAGGGATGGGATGGGGAGGGAGTGATAAAAAGGAGTAAGGGAAGCAGCTTTCTTCTCATTTACCAAGGACTAATCATGACTAGGTTTTTTAGCTGCAATTTATAACTTTTTTCCATAACAAACAGCCATTGTACTTCGACATAGAAAGAGAAGTATTTATTTTAGAAACTAATAAGTGAAGTGAAGTTGAGGCTATGTGGCTTGATCTCATTGCACTCAACTGTTCAATTCTTGCTTTTCTTATGGTCTGGAGAAAGGATCGGCCAGTAATGGCAATGTTTTCCATCACCTTAAATAACCTCTGATTGTGTCTTACAGAGAAGTCTCTGCTGGCCTACTGAAAATTGGACCAACACAGAGCATTTCAGAAAACCCCACCTTCAATAGCCTGTGGACATTTCAGGTGTAGAAAAATCGGTTTAAATATACACTTACAGTTTCCATGTTTTCAGTTGGTGCTTGTATTCAGTTTTATTCTGGATGTCATCCTGAAAAAACTTTGTAAAGTTTTGGTTTTTGCAGTCATAGAAACTCATAATTTTGGTTTCTGATTAAAGAACATTGAAAAAAAGATGACAGTAGAAACCCCCTGTTTGAATGAAAATTGTGATGTGAATATGTTGGAAAAGAATGTATATTATTTATGAGATTTGTCCAAGTAGAGAATATTTCAACTTAGTATTATTTAATATCATAGTTGAACATGATTACATCTTGACTACAGGAAGTAAAAAGGATAAAAAATTTACCATCATTCCCATAGGGAGAAGAGATTTTTCACAAGCAGTGAGCTGAGGCAGTGCAGTTCAACCTCCACTTTGATGGAGGAGAGATTTGAAGCCCACAGTGTAGACCCCGACCATCAAATTGCATAGCATTGTCAAAGCAGCCCTGTGGCTGCTCTCTGCCCAGGATTCACTTGTGTTAATAGTCAAGTTTTTTAGCAGGTTCTCACAGAAGCATGGCTCTACTAAGTGATAGAAATGTGCTGATTTAAATCAGTCATTATTTCTTCTTCTGCAGTTAACAGTGGTCTCTTGCCACACTAGTTGAAATGTCTCAGGGTTTCAAAATATATGTTCCAAAGCTTGGCATTCAGAAAGTTGTTTATTAGGAGCTGAATGTGAACTACTACCAGAATGTAATGACAAGGAATAAGTACTTTGTAGATTCTTATAATTTTCTTTCCATGACATAACAAGACACTTTTTACTTTCTTTTGTAGTATTGGTCTACCTTTTCAAAGGATTTATTTTGAAATATATTGCTCATGTGTATTTGAATTTTAAATACTGTAGTAGGGAACATGTTTAGTTTTCTCTGCCCTGCCCTTGGTGGAGGGGTAGGAGTTCTGCTGAGGCAGGATTTCCAAGGTCAAACATGCTAAAACAAGAAAATCTGAAAAACAGCTTGTCAGCTGGGTAAAACCTGGCAAAAAGTAGTGGTGAGTGCTAGTTTGTGAACACAGTTGTCATGAGTGACAGACAATGTAGCCGACAGGTGTGACATTGCTTCTAGACTTGCATAGTTTTGGTGGCTAATGGAGTCCAGAAATTTGGATGTTTGATGACCTGCTATCTCCCTCACACAGAGTTTACCTGGGAAAGGGTAGAAATGCAAAAGTGCCAGCTCTTCAAAAGGGGACACTTGTTCCTCTGCCTCCTCCTTCCACAGGTAGCACTGGCATTTGGGACTTCTGTGGTACTGGTCTGTCTCATCCATACCCTTAGGTAGGGTTCTGGATTTGACTTTTACTCTTCAGAGAAGGCTTTGGAGTAAAACCAGGAAAAGGACCATGTGCCTGAGGTGTGAAAGGCTTGGTCTCTGAGGATATACCAATATAATTCTGGTACTCTCACCAGTATCCTTTTCTGCAGTAGAGATAGCTGTGATTCCAGGGTTCCTAGATTGTTCCCGTTGCATAGGCCCAGATTTTATGCTTGTATTTAAACCTGGATTTATTTGGTTGGACAGTGGGACCATTCTTGGTACAGATGGGATTACACATTTCCTTTGCAGTTTCAGACTCAAAGCTAATAGGTCTGTAATTGCATCTCTTCCTTACACAGTTAAATTTTCCACTTGGCAAAATGATCTGAGGTGATGTAAGCTGCATTATTAATAAGACATAACCCTCCCTTTCTCCCTTACTCTCTTGAATTCTTCTCCAGGGATGGCTGAGTTTATCCTAGATAATCCCAGCAATGGGATTTGGTTGTTTTACTCCCCTTGGAAAGACAGTGTAAAAGCCTGAGAGGTCTAAGAAATCAAGATTTGCTGCCAGCATCCCTGACTAATGATAGTACACAGTCTGTTTTTCAGATGTTCCTATTTCTTTATGAATGACACACAGTAATGGTATCTTGAACTTTCATACACTGGGCAAGTTTGAGCTATCCTTCTACAAAATGCTAGTTCAAGTCTTCTTGTTATTTGTCCTTTTGAAGAGCCTTTACACAATCACATTTACGGGCTTTCATCGGATCTCAGGAGTACATTCCTCCTTTAGTTTATAATTTACATGATGAGCTCATACCTGAAAATACCTGTGGAAAACCACCTGACTTAGACTAGTATCAGGTGAATGATAATCAGGTAAGCCTCCTGTGTTCCTGTTCTGACTGTCTGAAGATTTTGGGCATAATGTCTTGAGCCACAGCACAAAAGGTTAAGATACACTTATCCAATCATTTGAAGCACCAGCAAACACACGTTTTGCTTTCTTATAGAAATTAGACCAAATAATTTGCTTTATATCTGAAGTATAAATGACTTCCTATTACAGGGAAGAGGAAAGATGTGTTATTTTCAGAGGGACAAGAAAAATCCTAAACTGACCAGTGGCTCAATATGGCAGCTTGGTAATTTGTTTCAGAAAAATATTTTGACCAAGTAATACTAAAGAACTCTATTTGAAACAGAGTGTGAGCTGGAAGATGGCTGCTCACTTGCTGTCTTTAAGTCTTCTGAAGGCCAAGATCTTTGTAAACCTTTTAAAATAGCCTCAAATTCAGTATCATAAAATCATGAAAAATATTTTCTTAACCTCTACTGAACTATACAGATATATGAAGTACTGATCAGGCTTTCCTGGGATTTTTTCTGACTGATGAGCTGTTTTGTTTGTTTCTTTTTTTTCCAAAATGTGTTTTTTATTGAAAACACCTGATACAGTAGGTGGAATCAAAATTTTGTCAATCTAATATAATTGCTGTTGTGAGGACGGTTTTACCTTGTTATCTGACTAGAGCCAGGAGTCTGTGGTTGCACTGGTGTGTTACAGTGCTCCCTTCAATATTCTGTTGTTTTATGAAAGTAAGAGCCAGGAAATTAAAGTACCGGAGCTGAAAATCCTCAGTGCAACTTCATTTTAAGTGAGGTGCGGTTGTTCACTTGTATTTTATTTTTCTCCTTGTGAGTTTGATAAATGAGGCACTTGCCACACCAGTCGAAATCTCAAACTGTGTATTTTGCTGTAAGATTTCAGATGAAGTTTATTTGCTGCCTAGGTAACAAATCCAGATGTGGCACTTGTCTGTGCATTTTACTGAATTATGTGGAACAAGCTGAGGACAAACACAGGAGACTGTACTCAGTCAAAGTATATGCTGTGGTATCCCAGTTTGTGTTACTAGGGAAAGCAAACATTGTATCTTTGTCATCTGCATTCGTCTGGAAGTGAAACCAGAAGCTTGGCATTTAGGCACGAATAACTGCCTGTATGATTTCCATTATCTTTAGCTGAGCTAAAATTGTTTTACTTTAGAAAGTAATTGGTTTGCCTGTTGATTAAAGACTCGTGACTACGGTGCTTCAACAGAGAAGAAAATTCAGGCAGGGGGAAAAAGAGGACTGATTCCTGCTACAGAAAACTAACAGTAGCTTGTGTCTTTTATTCTCTCATAACTTTAATCTTGGATCTGGTTTTCTAATTATGATTGACGTTAAAATGTATGTTTCTGAACAGCAAAACTCATCAAAACAGCAACTGGAATTAAAGCAGTTATCGATAGTAATTTTGTACATGAGTGCAGTACAGAGATAATCCTTCTTGGAACACCAACTGCATTTTCTAGAGACCAATTCACCTGGCAAACAAAACCACTAATACTTTGCTGCTAAAGGGGTTTACTGAGAAAAAAACCAGGGTCCTGCTGTAATGTATCTAACATTCTGCTCTGTGCTGCTTAGCATAGTAATGACCTGAGATTCAATATTATATACATTTAGAACGTATAAAAATTATTTTCTGTATTTCTTGAGGTTACAAACTAAGGTAATATTAACAGTACAAATACTTTGTGTTCCTAATGCACCTTGAACAGCAAATACACTGATTTCAGTGGGAGATTTTTGCAATTTTATAGCAAATTATCCTCCTGTTACTTGACCTCTCCTCAACCCAAAATGAATGTGACCCAACAAGGGGGTAGAATCATCATCCTTTATTTTGGTGAATGGCTCAATTGCTAAGAACAAACAGGGGTTAGCAGCTTGAGTGTTTGTGGTGACCGTGGTCTCAGGCTCCCTCTCTGGGCTGAGGGTGCCCTTGCTTCAAACTTTTACAATTCTGCCTTGGCTTTAAGAGCAGGGTTGAGTTGATCATATTTCAGAAAGCAGGCTAGGGGTAATGGAGAAGGAGAGAGGCAGAGCTTGATTTTGAGCAAAGAGCTCAAAATCAGTCCTGCCTCCACTGAAGTCTGTGTGGGTTTTGACATGGACTTGGATAAGGTCAGGCTTTGGTGTGACGTGATGAGGGCATTGGAGTTATACTGACTTTTCACTTGGAAACTTTAGGAGAAATCCCAAAGGAATCCTGTCCCTTCTGCACACTTTGATAATCACAAGGACTGTAGAAACATTTGTTGTGACCAAAGTCACCTGGAGAATATTGCTGACAGTGTTGTGTCAACCTCCTCAGTAGTGTCACTTATTCTGTGGGTGGTTTAAATGTGGATTGGTACATCACCTCTGCTGGTAGCTCTTCTACATGTAGTGGCTCAGAAAAGTATTGCAAACACATTATATATTGAACATGGATCTGAATTACCTCCCATTTAAAAGTCAGTTGTTTGACATAACAGTGGTGTCTTTGAGAGGCTCCATAAGGTAGTACTAAGTTTCAAAAAAGTGCACATCTGTCAGCTTTTGACAGTAGTGAATCTTAATTAGTTTTGAAAGTTATTTATGGGTATCAAAGTGATGTTCCTATTGTAGATCAAGAGCTATAGTGTGCTTCCCCTCTCTCCTGCTTTCCCACTTGCAGTGCTGTAAATCTAACTTCTTCCCATCCTGTTGTTAGAAGAAAAGCAGCCATATTGCACTGATTGCTATTAAATTAAAGCAGAAAAGGAGGGAAACAAATGCAGAAACCAATCTTACCAGCAGGGATACCACTATCTTTTATTTTGCCTTTTGGGGGTCACAAAGTCAAGGCAGGCAGCTGACCTCTGATAACCTTTTCAGTGCCACAGCATGCAGTTTCTTTCGGAAGAACTTAATTAAACACAACTGAAGTTCCTGGCTAACATTTGTTGTAAAAAGAGTTGCCTTTGATTGGTGTTTTCTGCTGAGGGGACAACAGAGATGAAGCTTTTGTTTGGGGGAGAAAAGTTAGCATATGTTAGTTAAGGATTTGTGGTTTCCTATAGTGGTGCTGGGTCTTTCTGAAAATTCACTGAGGTTCCCAGCTAGCACCAAAGCACAACAGCAGAGGAAGAAAAACATGCTGAGCAATTAAAAAATCCATTTTCAGTGAGGCTACTCCTACTAATTGATGTGTAACATGGTCCAAAGTAAATAAAATTATGTTCTCCCTGTACAGTTGGTGATGTGTCTGTGGTAGACTATATCTTTGATATGAACCATGCAGTATCAAGCATGTATCCACCAAGACTTGGCTGTGAGCCCAAGCAAGATTAGTTGGAGCAAGATAAGATTTATTTAGTTCTTCTGTTGTGAGAATGTGCTTGCAACACAGGAGAGAATAAACAGCTTTTATGGCATAGGTTATAAAACCAAAGCACTGACTGAATTTAGATAGCAGCTACAAGGTAAAGTGTGTAAAGCTCTTTTAGTTGGAGAAATGCACAGATATGTAACCTTCTGTATGTTTTTGCAAGTGTGATCAGACTGGCATTGTGTAAGTGCAATGGGAGAATGGAGAGAAATGGGAGAACAATGGGAGAATATTTGACTAGAGAGAAAGACTGTTTAATAACTCTTTGAAATGTAACTGTGTTATGTACTTAATGGTTTCAGAATCCTTTTGCAACAGGAAACACTACTGATGGGTGTCTTGGTCTAATTCAGAAAGTGTGATTGTCTGCATGAGTCTTTGATGGAGACAAGCTTAAAATTTCAGCTTTTTTCTAGTAGCAACAGGCAAAGAAAAGACCTTCCCTTTTTTTGGTGGCATGGCTTTGGAGCTGGCAGCACTTAGGTCACGGGTTTGGGCAGGGAAGAAGGCCCAGCTCTCTGACAGAAAAACTGATGTCCTGACAGAGGGGTAGCTCTCATCAGCTTCTACCTGCTGCCGTAACACAAGGGGGCCTCAGTTTGCAGCGTCTGATTTTGTTGCCTGTGTCAAACCATATGGACTCTGTCAGCTGAGGTCCTCCTCTGCTGGTAATCCTTTCTCAGGTGGGCAGGAGCTCCCTGTGAGCTCTCAGGGCAGTCAGGAGCAGGGCAGCAGCTCCTGCACTTGAGAATTGTCCTGGGTATTGCCATGGGAGGTGAAATGGCTCTGCTTCATCGAGAGCTGTGAGGTAGGCTGTGAAAGAGGCTGGGGAAAAGAATACAACGTGCCGTGAGAGATCCCTTATCCTTTGCTACAGGAGATTCACTTTAGCAAGTCCCAGCTAAGAAAAAATTTCCCCACTTTTTGCTCTGCAGTGTTCTCTTTCCTCTTTTTGCCCGTGATCTTTGATACGGCAAAAGAGCTGTGTGGAAAGTGTTTGCTGAGGCTGTGTCACTTTCCTTGTAGTAAATAGGTATCTGTGCAGGCAAAGGGAATGGAAAGCATCTGTTTTCGGGGTTGGGGCCACACTGCAGAAATGATACTCTCCAAACTGCCTGGGAAGATCAGGTTATCAGCTCATTAGAGGGAGTGTGTCCTGGTAACTGTAAAATGAGCTTCAATATTCCCTCATTTCTAGCATCTAATTTGCTAGGTGGTTTCATTTATTAGCATACATTCAAGTGTGGGCACTTGTATGGCTCTTTCTTTAAGAAACAAAAACATTAACCCTCTAGTACACCACCTGTTTGCTCTTCATTGTCAACTGTGAGGGGTTATTTTATTTGCTTCATTGTTTTGCTTCTCGTGATTTTTTAAATTGTTATTAACATGCAGGCTGCAATCAGATTTCTTTTGCTAGAAATGGACTTTGTTTGTCATTAATACCATACTTCTGGCTGTATGTCTTTATTTAAAAGAAATAAAGCTTTTCATTTATATCTACTCTTTATATCTGTCCTTGGTCTGTGCCTCTGTCCTAGTGGCTTTCCAAACGTACTTGATTTAGCTTTCCAATATGTAATTAATGCCAAACAAGTTAATTACTTTACAAGTGTCCAAAATTCCCTCGTTTCATTTCTATTCATTTATCAACCTTCATTATACAGCCACTGTTCCACATAAACACAAATGATTGTTAATGAATGCCTAATGTCATATTCATTAGAAAATCAGGTTAATGGCTAGTAATGAATATATGAGCTACTTGTTACTTTCAAGTATTTTTTTCCCTTGTTGATAACAATACTTTTTTAATTTACAAAGAAATCATACCTGTGTGTTAGGCCAACTGAAACATAATGAGGTCAAAACTTTGCAAAAGCCCTCAACCATTCCCCAATTACAAATGCTTTCTCTTTAGGTGGAGTGCTAAAGATATTTGACAAAGACTGTCAACCTACAACTGCTAGTTTATCCTCAGTTTGTGATTAGTAGACTTGAGAGAACTGCTAATGTTATTAAAACCATTTTATGCAAATCAAGGTGACAAAGATCGTTCCTATATACCTTTCTATTGTCATGAGAAAGCTAATGGTTGGACTTGATGATCCCAGAGGTTTTTTCCAACCTTAATGGCTATGATTATGCAGGATTAGTATCTGTAGCTAGCACATACTGAAATGCATAGTCATTCTAACAAGAAAGCATATTTCTTGTTGTCAGACTATGGATCAAACTTTAATGCTTCCACATAGTTTTGCAAGCAATTAAGGTTCAAGACAGGTGAGCACTCAAATTGAAAGCAGTGATATTTTATACTAGCTAACTTTGACTAGATAGTACTATTTTACAGGCATCTATAGTTTCATGTGCTGTTAAAGATCAGTGGGAATGAGCAGCCTTAAATGGTTTAAACTGCTGATCCTGAGCTGCTATGTGTTGTCTCGCCCCTTAATGATGATCTGCTCCCATGAAATTCTAAAGCAGCATTGGAAGAATACATCTGTACAGCTGTAAACCCTGCCCTGATAGCTGATATGTGTAATTCTTCTGTGTAGTCATCTGCTTCATTGTAGTTCTGGGCATGGAAATACAGTTCTGCCTTTAATGTAGGATAAGACCTGGGACATTAAAAAAAATATACTTTTGGAAAGAACTTCTTTGAATCAAAGGTAAAATTGGGTCCTGACTTTTTCTGTAGTTCAAATTCCACTTGATAACCCCAGAACAGATCCTGCCCTGACCAAAATGCTTTCTAGCTAACAGCATTCTTTAGTCCCTCCCAGAGTAGTGCATTTTTACTTGAGGTCTTTATAACTGTTGCATGCTGTGTTAGTTCATAAGCATGGTTGCCATCTCCTACCCCTGTTCTGTATGACGGACGAAGAAATTCCTGGAGTTTGACTATAGTGAAATGTTGTGTTTTGACCTAGAAGGGTTCAGTAACCCTGCTTATGCTAGATTATCCAAATGTAAACTTGTGTATGTACATGCACATGTAGTGTCCTTTCCTAGATATTTAGAGAAAAATAACATTGAATAATATCTCTTGCCTTGCTTTAAAAGGACTGCCTGCCAGAAAAAGAGATTTGACTGTTTGAAGTTATACATCCATAATAACTGGACTGTATTTCATATTTTGTTTTATAAAGTGCTGGCTCATCTTTGTTTGCTATTGCTTCTGCCATGGTAACCTGAAGGCCTGGGGATCCTACAAGCATTAAAACTGGAGCTATAGCTCTTCTGAGAACTCATTTTTGCATTGATGTCCACAAACAGCGTTCCTATTTTGCCTTATTAGACCTTTAAGGAACTTCACAAACAGACTGAGCACTACTGGTGGTGAACATGGTCCTGCTGGACACCCCAACCACAATGGCTCTTTAGAGTTATAAAGAAATTAATCCTTATTAGTAATTAAACCTTTAAAGAATAGATTTCCCCTGATTATGAATAGTTAAAAAGGGTCCCCAGAGTAACTCTGCAGACCGCTGTTTGTCAGACATCACAGATAATTTAAAAGAGAAAAAGAAACAAAATGCAGTTAAAATGTAATTGATCTTTATAATGTTCCTGTCAAAGAAATTACAGCATGAAATAAGACAAGAGAATTTCTGTGATGAAAGACAGTAAATGGTATTTATTACTTTGGCGAAAGTATGTAAGTCACAATGCTTATCAGAGGGCATTATCTGCTTCCCGTTAATGTTGGTAGTTTGGTAGTAACCCCTGTCAGGATTAGAGTACTACATCAGCACCACATCTGAGTGTGTTACATGTGTTGTTTGATCTCTGGCAGAAGTAATTAGCAGTGCTTATTGTCAGAGTGGTTAAGAGGGTGTATATCATATGTTGAAAGTCAAACATGTGCTGTGGGATTTTTCTGCATAATTTCTACTGACATCTCAGATTTGATCTCTCCCCTCTCTGTCTGCTTAGCACTTGCATTACTGAGCTCTAACGAAAGTGCCAAAGTGTAGGCATGCACTGGCACCGCTCATTAGGCAAAGACAGCTTGGAATGGCTTCAAGAGGCAACATGGAAGAGCATGGTGGTACCTCGAGGCAAGTGTTTTGTGCACGGCTTTAGAACACAAGTATGAGGGCTTCCTGGGTTTGGCCTGGAAAGGGAAAGAGGAACAACTGTTATTGACACAGGGCTTCAATCTATTATGAGAATAACAGTGAGTTAAGTATCTGATTTTATTTATTCATTCATAAGTTTATTTTGAGTGGGTGAAGAATATCAGCCAATATAAAATGGAGCAATGTCATGCTTTGTCTCTCAGATCACCCTGCCGTACCACGAACTCACAGGAGGTAAGATTAAAACATCAGCTAAAATTTCTGTTGTGACACCTAGGAGCCTCCTTAGATCTGTTATATCTTTGAAATTTGCTTTATAAAAGTTGTCTAGAAATGGTGTGCTGAGCCTGCAAAACCAGGATAAAAGTAAACCAAACTACTTATTAAATACATTGCAAGCTGTCCCTTGTTGCACAGCCATGTGAATGGAGTGTCAAGGGTTGGAGAAATTTACTGCTGTGCTCTACCTATAGTCTTACACTATAAGAGTCTCACTACCTAAGAGTCTCCCTTTTCCATGCACAAAGTTAACTGCTTTTTATCTCATTATTTTGTAAGCACTGTTTCTACTAGCATATCAAAAATTTCCCATCATATCTGTGGGAGATGGCTTTGCTCATTTTTTGTGTGTGCTTCATTTCTTATGTGGTTTTTAGGAATTTATGTTCTGATCAGGTATGGAACAAGTGTTCTTTTAATGTTGGATAGCTCTTGATCTTCTGACTGATTAAATAACCCCTTTCCACTCACAAGGATTATAAAGCAACACAAAACAACAACAAATAAAACCTCGTTTGCTGTAATCTCTAGTAGTATTCTAGTACTATCACCTTTTGCATTTAATGTGCTATTCAGATGCCCTGTGAAGAATATTTTAGGAATGCATAGATGTTGAAGCATTGATTTTATTATTCATCTGCTGTGTAAGAATCAAAATCAGCGTTGTAGGTGCAATTTTCTCTTCACTAGAGGTACAAAGACCAAAAATTACAAGAATAATTTCATCTTTCTCTTTCAAATAAAAATAAATAGATGAGTTCATCAAGGAAATTGCTGACCTGTTATATTTTTTTCTTTCATTTGCTAATGATCTCCTTTTTCAGTGAATGAAGCTTGAGCCTGGTGATTTTTCCTGCAATGTGTACATGTATATCTGGTAAATTAATGGCAGTGTGCTGGGGAAGATGGTAGCCATAGGCCAAGGCTTTCTGTTGCCATGGATCCATCGCAGGCCCCTCTGATTGTAGCTTGTTAGGGCTTTGTTTAAACAAGTAGGATCTGGGGGGGAAAAAAGGGTTTTCAGCTATTTCTGTCATTTACATTTTAACTGTTCTAATTGTCCTAATTTCCTTCCTATTTACAATGAATGGTGAAAGGAGTAAGCCTTCAGTGGTGACCACCACACTCTTCAAACTCAGGCCACACACTCTGTCCATGTTTTTTTTTTTCCCTGTGCTGTTCAGGCATGGAAAGGATTTAGCCTGCCTGGGTCTGCCTGTGGGATACAACACACTGTACCTTAGATATGTACACACTCATATTGTGTGATGCTCCTTGGGGGAATGATCCACCATGGTCAGCTGTGGCACTTTCTTAAATTCACCGATGTTTTAAACAGAGGGATGGACCCTTTAACATTGTGCATTGCTGTTTGTATTGAGCCCAGGTTCATGCAGAACAAAAGCTGCCTTGTGCAGGTACTCAGCTGTGCTGCAGCCACCGCTGCTGTGCCAGTTTGGGGCACTGCCATGGTGACAAAATGTCAGTGGGCAGCTGGCCTTGCACAGGCAGGAATGAAACATCTCTGTTCAAACATGTACCCCAGTGTAGCCTTCCTATGGGGTCTGCAGTAAAAGATGGGAAATGTGTGGAATTCTACCAGGATCTGAAGAATCAGATTTTTGGTATTTAGTCTGCTCTGATCTGAACTTCACCCCCACTGCAGGACTTGATATCTCCACATATTCCCTCTCAGGTACCATATCAGCCATGCCTGTGCAGGAGTGCTTCCCCTTTTTTTCTACGGACCTTCTCCTGTATCAGCAGAGAATTACTGTGAATCAGAAGATCTGCTAGTCCTTGTTTTCATTAAAGTCCTTTTTGCTGTAGTAAATTAGGAAAATCTAAAGTGACTTCAAGTGATGTAAATCCAGTCTACTGTTACGTTAAAAGAAAAATCTTTATTCATCAGGTGGGAGTATTTGCTTTAATGTAGGTGAATTCAGCTTGTTTCTAAGTGTGAAAGTGGTATTTTACCCTGAAGATGAGTATTGAAAATTTGCTGTGGCTGGAGATGTTTAGGGCTGTTCCATTTAGAAGAATATTTAGTAACGGTGCCAAAATAATATAGGTAATTATTATCAAATTAGTAGGCATAATTATATGATTATTAATGGTGCTAATAATAAAAGCCAACTTGTTGGCTGGCTTTTACTTAATAAAGTCTGTGTGAACTGGAAAGTGGGACTCAATCTCTTCTTTCTTTTGTTCAGCTGTAACCTGCATCTCATTCAATGACAGCATCTAAGCTTTTTAGCTGGTTCTTGATGGGCAAAACCGGCTGGGATTGGTGCAAATTCTGAGCCTGGAAAGGGACGTGTGGAGGCCGTGCTGGCGCCTGTGGCAGTATAGACATACTGGTAATACCCTCTAGTGGAGACAAGAGGTCTGCCAGTGACAGGAGGGGGTTTGCCAGCAAATTTAAACACCAACTTGAACAGCTTTAGGACAGCTTTATCACATACTCTACAGCTGCTGTAGGATTGTGTAGAAAACAATTTGCTTGTACATTTGTTATGATCAGAGAATATTATTTATTTCCACGTCTCCTAGCCACTGTTACTAGGCAGACAAAGCTCTGTAGCATGGACCAATGTTTTGGTGCATCATTCTTAGTATACATGGGAGTAAAGTAACTAATCTACACAGTTTGAAATGCATAGCTACACAGAATAGAGGTATTATCACCTTTTCTTTATCACTTTTTGTTTTTTTAATTGTGCTTTCCTGATGACTGCAAGTAACAGAGGTAAGAATTTGTTGTGTGGTCTTTCTTGCTATTATTCTTCCACATCTCTGAACACCCCATGGGAATACTGGAATTTCTGCTGCTAAAATAGAAAGGGAAATATGGAGGTTTAGTTGAACAAACAAGTAAACAAAAGAACACCACCAAAACATATTTCCCCCCACCCCCAAAAGTAATTTGCAAGTGTAAAGTTGCAGGGCATGTTATCAAGATTTATGGCAATGTTATAAAGGAATGATTGATATTTTTCAATAATTAATACTGTGGCATATCTACTACTTCTTTTATAACCCACATTAATTTCAGTAGGAAAGAAACTAAGATATGTTGCTCATCTGAGATGCCTCTCTTTTGTTATGAGATAATATCAGTGTCATGGAAAAGGCTCAAGAAAGGGCTAATATACATGAACTAGAAAATCTCTAGTCTTCACCTTGAATAATTTATCAGTTAAGTAAAGGATATTACTTTAAACTAGAATATGTTATGTTGGAGGAAAAGAATATATTGGAAGTCTGTAATATTTGGCTTCTTGAGGAATTTTACAATTTAGCTTTCACTCACAAAAAAGCTATATGAAGAATTGTTTATTTAAGAACACAATAGGTATAATTTGATATTATTTTATAGGATTTTTATCAGTATTGCAAGTTGGGAAACATTTCCATATAAAATATATCAGCAATCATATTATTTAAAAAATAAAAAGAAAATCAAACTGCTATAGGTATGGCAGAATCAAAAATAAGAGGAAGAAGTCAATGCTGATGTTCTAGTATCTGTACTTAACATATCAATGTTTATTCTGTATTTATGCCTTTCTTTTGGTTATCCAGTTAATTGAGTAAATTTTCCATGACTTCTCATTTTGTTTGCAAAACTCAACATTTATTCTGCTTCTATCATTTTGTTTTGCAAACAACTGGAAAGGGTATTAAGTACTGTAGCCGCGCAGAGTCCTGCCCTGGCAGCTAGCTCTGACTCTGGTGCCACAGGTCCCGCTGACAGGCACTGCCAGCAACGTGGGTCCCCAGATCTGAATGCCTGCAGTATTACAGCTATGGCAAAAGACTAAAGGGAGGCTCTGGTAGGGTGAACCACAGAAGCTTTATTCCTTGTAAGGCACCTGCTCCAGAGAGCCCCGACCAGCTCCGTGCAGCAGCTTTTATTTTATTGGGGGGAGGATCACAGGGGAGGGTTCAGTCGACAACCAATGGGGAAGGAGGGGGAACAGGTCTTAACACAATGTCAGTCAACATAGGAAACCAATAACAGTGGAACAGGAGGAGGGTCCCCAGGGCCCAGCCAATCACTCAACGCCCTTCACAGAATTCTCTGGAAGGAGAGGAGTGGCCTGAGTTGGAGTGACAAAGAGAAGGGGAGGAGGGAGTGGGGACTGACAAGGGGAAGGTTTCAGGGACCTACCAACTGGGGTAAAAGGGTGCACGGAGCAAACCATTGTGGTTACACAAAACAGAATTGAACATATATAAAACATAAACTTTTTGCACCACCACAAAGTACAACCTTGTTGTTCACACCCTGAGACAGTTCAGTGATCTACAAGTTTTTTGTTCATGGTGAAGGTACTAAGGAATCATGTGGGACCTGGTATAATTATGCTTCTGAGGAGTAGCTCTACATTTACACCTCTGAAAGCAACAAATATACTCAGACTGTTGGTTGCCTATTTAAATTCCTATGGACCCAGATTTTAAAATTGCTTCCTAGGCTTTCAGTCAGGCTCAGATAGGATGGCATTTAAAGCAAATGCTTAGTGAAGGCTTTAAATTAAGTGAAAGTTTTGAGAATCCTGTCAGTGGTGTCTGATGGCTGTAGCCAACATGACTAACTATGCATAAGTGCACTGGCACACCAGATTCAGCATCTGAAATTTGTGTGAATGCAACAAAAAAACAGCAGTCAAGTTTACTTTCTCAGCACTGTGAAACAGTTATATTGGTTTGAGGTGCATGTATTAAGATACACTTCTGAATGAGATAATGGCACATTGCTGGAGCCACTCTAGAGTGATGGTTTATTATTTTCTGTGGAAAACTTCAAGGGAAAATCATACCTCTAAAGATAAAATGAGATGAAATTGCAGTTTAGAATTGTGTGGGGATATTACATATTATAAGGTGTGAGGGGGATAGATGGTGGGGAAAAAAGAGATGCCCTGGTAAAACTGTGTAATCTTCCCTCCAGGTATAAGCAACTTAAATTCATGTACCAGGTGAATTTAAGGCACTGAGACACTCCCACTCATGGTTGGCTCTGAAGGGAATTATTTCAGCTATGATATGAAAGGCAGCCAGCCTGCAAGGTTTCAGCATGCTAGTTTACATGTTTTCATCACAGATATCTAAAGTTTGTTTTTTGCATTATTTTTATTAAGAACTGCAGAACAAACCCCACAATCCTGAAATCAGAGGATATTGACAAATACTGGCAAATATGAGTAAAATGTTTGCCTATTTATCATTTACTCTTCTGAAAGGTAAACTCCTTTTTCCTCTAGAACTATACAACTTGTCAAGCTCAGATAAAATATAAAGAAGTTAATCTGCTGTGACTTTTTTTTAAAAACTGGTATAAAATGAAATTACGAGTAGAAGATAAAAGTTTTTTCAGTTTTTATTGGAGCAGCTGTGTTGTTTGCCCTGAATACCTTGACTGAGCAGTCGTGGCCATGAGCTGGATCAATGGGTGGAAAGCTGGGACCATCCCTCTCCTGTGGAGAGTCCACTACCTTTGTATCCCCACCCCAGTAGCCACAGATACTGCAGCAAAAATTGTGAAACAAACTGCAATATATTGTTCTAACCAAGATACAAGAATAGTCCCCAATCCCTCTTTTTGTATTTAAAATCCTGGAGGAGTAGCAACCCACGTTTTGCATGATGCTGGCTGTAGAGAGAAAAATGCAGTAGGTTCTACCAATGTTTTTCTTTCTCTGTATAGAAAGGTATGTTTTCTCTAACAAGAACAGTTTAAATATTCCATTAATGCCTATGTGTATTATTAGCAAAACCCCTTTCAGGATAGATTACAGTATTTTGATTCATTACTCATCAGTATGTATAATTATCGTTTAACAATGTTATGAAGGACTGATGAAGGGAAGCAGGTGTTTAAACATGCTGTACCAGGAGTTTGACACAGCATTTAATTCTCTTTATTTGTGCTTTTTAAAGACATTTATTCAAAGAGAGAAAACAGTGAGGCACCATATAGGCATGAGTGTTTGCAAGAGAAAGAGAAAATATATTTTGTCAATTTTTGGAGCAAGTATTTTTTAATTAATGACAATGAAGTTTTAAGAGTACTATAACATTATATGGAGATAGTGAAAGTAATGAGATGTGTAACAATTTTAGATAGGAAGAAATTTATATCTCTCAATGGGCTTTAGAGCTATAAAGTGTTTCTGGGTATCATGGTAATGGTAACTAAAACTGAAAAGCCTGGGGTGATTTTTGAAGTTCACACACTGGAGGGTGCTGATTTCAGGGTTTGGTTTCCAGGACCATGAAGAAGGCTAGTGCAGCCACATGGGTGACACGCACCCTGCCTGGCCCGCTCTGGGCTTAGCATTGTCCGTCATCTCCAAGACATCAGCCCCCTTGCTGGAAAACATGGTGAGGGCTGTTTCTTCAGAACTTTATGAAGTTAAGATATCCAGGGCCAAAGAGTCCTGCGAACTGAAGACACCCATTTACCTCCAGGTAAAGCTTTCTGGGAAGAAGGGCTTGAAAACCTCTGTGCTTAAATGCTAATCTCTACCAGTAGCAGTAGCCTCCCTGATCACTGCAGTTTGCCTTATCATATTAATTCTTATTTAGCTACCAAGTGTAAATTAATATGAGCTAATAGAACTTTTTAAGATAGTCTTTATTTGGCTTAAAAAGATGTGTCCTTCCTTATGGTGAAAGTCATTGTATGTCATCCTAATGATCCTTGTCAACCATAAAATGTACACATAAAAAATAAACATAGGTTGGTGTTTCATGATTACACCTGTTTGTCATTTCCTGATAATTTTGTTTTCCCTACATGATACTCTAATATTAATGAAAATGGCATCTTTTTAAGTGACTTACTTTATTGGCAAACTAGTTTTTCTTTTCCTCTATTTACTTTGTCTTTTAATTGCTGCTCCATGCCATTAACAAGGAGGCTGGTGGGCCAAATAAGCTACCTTTTTTCTTTCATTTCTAATTGATCATCATGTTCAAACAACTTCTCAGCACGCTTTACTGCATATAGAAATCTTCCAGCTTGCTTGTGATTTGCTTTCATTAGGAAAATTTATTTATAATTTCAAGGGTAATGATTGCAGTGATTAGAATAGTAACTTAGAGCAGGTGTGGCTGTATGTACTGAATCAGGCTCTGGGCAGAGCCGGTTGGAAGAACCTTCTTGTTTGTCTTGCAGACTTGTCTTTCTTGCCTTTTAGCAGGTAAATGGAGCAAGGTGTTGTTCTGCTCAGCAATCATTCTTTTCAGCTTTCCATGAGTTCACTGTAAATCTCCTTTGCACAGGTGAGGGTGTAAGGCCAGAATTTTCTTTGCAATAGTCTCTGCAATAGTCTCCACCCTGGTCTGACCCTGCCAGAAGTAGAAAGAAGTAAATCTAACAGTGTATGTATATCTGTGTTTTATACATACACTCTAGTTTTTAAGGACTTTCCTGTTTTAATCTGGGTGTCAAAAGCTTTCATCAGGGGATTATTTTTCCCTACACACTCTGTTGATTCACTTCTCAACTCTAGTGTACATCAGGTCTTTTAGCTACCATAAAGCACTACACAGAATTTGCAAATCATCATTGGCTGTGTAAATGCCAACTCCTTTAAAGGCTGTATTAAGTTAAGGAAGGGGTTTGGAGTTAAATCCAGGGGGTCAGTAATGACTTTGTCCAAGGCACTTACCTCCTGGCTCTTCAGGTGGCTGCTGCTTTGAGTTTGGCAGTCTGTACTTTTCAGTGAATTTTCTTCTATTTTTTGTTGGCAATTTGAAGTATCAAAGAGCATATTCCTACAAACCTCACCATCGGTAGCTGGCCTGTTGTTTCCTGGTGGGATAGGTGGGTCCTTGCTGCTGATTCCTCATAAAGTCACCACTGAGGCTCCTGGGGCTCATGCTCAAGAGGTGCTCAGCAGAGGGTGGTTTTAAGCTGCTGCAATTTCAAGTGTCTAAGTCAGTCACTGCTCTGGGTTGTCCACCAGAGACAATTTTCCTTATATTAGAGGGTTTAGGTGGCTGAGCCTCCCTATTTAGTCATCTAAATTCATACTTGCTGCTTTATTTCCTGAGGTCTGTGTCAAAGATGGGCCTCTGTTGTGGGACCCCAGCAGGGATGGTGTGGCTTCCAGCTCTCTCCCTGGGGTGCCCTGCTGCCTGCAGTGCTGCCCACCATGCTGCCAGCCCCTCCTGGCCAAGGGGCTTTTCCTTTCCCCTACTCCCTTCCAACATGTTGAGAGAGTGTCAGTTCAGCTCCTTCCTTCAGGTGAGATCTGCTGCCTGGAAGTTATCAGAATACAGAGCTTATTTGACACACCATGTCAGTGATGTGATACCCAGGAAAGCACAAGCTTTTATGATGAAATATTAGCATTTTGTCAGAGGGCTCCAACACTTAAAAGTTAGGCAGGCTGACTTCAGTGTGAGCAGAGAGTTTTGGGCACCCTGCAGACAGCCCAAAGAGCAGATCATGCAGCAGTTGGCCTGAGGTCATTTTAATGTGGCTTTTGTGTCTTCATAAAAAAATGTAACTTCTGGTGTTACTTGCATAAGAGTTGATGTTTAACTTTTTGGCCTTTAAGAAATTATAGATTGACATGAATTTTAACTTTCCTGGCTAATAAAATTATCATGATGGAACAGCCCAAGTAAATAGTAGATACAATAACTCTTCTTTGCCTATTGTGTGCTTTTACTATTCATAATTTTTAGGACCATAGATATTAGATACACTTACGTAAGACTTAACGAACAGTAATTATCTTTTGGCTAAAGCAAAACCCCAAACGAATGCTAAGCTGCATTATCGCTTGGCTTCTGACATGAGCTGATAATCAGATTTTCTTGCTTAAATCCATGGTGCTTGAACAATGCTACCCACTGTCTGTCCTTCCTGATATTACCCTTAATTAGAAAGAACAGAAACACAAATCTGAATTATTTCAAAATCTGGTTTCCATGGTCAGTGGTTGGAAGGGTTTAACTTTATTACAAATAAACCTGGCTTTATTTACTAATGAAATCTGAAATGCTGTGTCTATAATAGTAGATAGTCTAATAGTATGGTGTTTACATGCTGAAAAATCTTGTGTGGGCAAAGTATTTTGTAATAAATCGTTAAGTAATTAAATTATGATTTTTTTTATCCAATTAATAAAGCAGAAAAGGAGACCCATAGGAAGCCCTATACCATAGTTTAGTCTAAGTAATGACACATTGTTCTCTAGCCTTGTTCTTTGTATGTAGGACTTTCTTCTAAGATGCATTTGGCAAATTTCTGTCTTTCCAAACGCTAGAGACTTTAATTTGTCTTTTGTTCCTAATCCTCTGTATTTACTGGCTCCATGTTTCTGAACTTTCAATGCACTAAAAGCTCTTTTTGTTTTTTTTTTTTTTTTTTTTTTTTTTTTTTTTTTTTTTTTTTTTTATGTATAACAGGGGAAATCATTGTATTTGGCTGAAGCTCCTTTTTTGCCACTAAATACAATCTTTTAATTTGCAGTGATAAGTTTTATTCTCTGTAGAAAGCCACAAATATTATACGATGCCACCTGATCTCACTAACTCCACTCTGATATAATTGTAATTATACTTTTATTGTAACTACTGTAGTAAAATGTAACTTTAGACCTACCAAAAAAGCAGATTAAGTGTGCATAAACAATTTATTTAGTGAACGCTTTTTTGGTTCATAGCATATCTATGTGTAGCTCTTGTTAAATATAAAAGAACACATACAACCTTATATGAATAGTTGGAGTTTTCTGCATTTTCAAACTGTCTTCTTTTTCTAGTAAAATATTGTTCATCTTTCATAGCTATTTTGTACATAATAGTTATTTAAGGGAAAAGCCAGGAAGAAAACTGCAGTGTTCTTGGCAAGTCAACAATTGAAAAGTACAGGTGCTAGGAGTGGGTATAGACCTAAAGTAAATAGTTAGTTTTGTTGTTTGTTTTTTTTTTTTTTAATCAAAAGAAGGTACCTTTCATTCTGATAAATTTATTTCTTTTAAATATTTGCAATCCACAGCTGATAGTACATAATGCCACTTTTCTTTTGTCCTTTACAAAGGGAATAGCTTTTGGTAACAAGCAGATGCTTGAGTGGGCTGTGTGGCATGAGGTGTACCATCAGCCAAGAAAATCAATATTTACTGTTCTAGTATCTTTGTAGTGTGGGAGTTTGCCTTGTTTAAAAAGTGGATTGTGTGTAATATATAAGGCCTTCCTTTTAGTTGACCAGAAGAGGGGTGTTATTGAAAAGGGCATGTTACCTGCAATGAGTCACACTTAACCCTCCATGTTGTATAGCTCTGGTCTGCTCATTTTTTACACAAACCAAAATCAGCTGAATGGTTAGATCTGAGAGGTGCTTGCAGTCATTCTCATCCATGCTATGATTTATAGCAACAGTAAAAGCAGTAATTTGTTCAGCAGCAGAGTGTGTCCCCAGCCCCCAGGAGAAATCCTCAGACCACTACCTCCTCATGGTTTGCAAGAGTCGAGTTCTCCTGGCAGTGATTGCAGCAAGGGCTGATGGGGGAGGCATCAAATCTGCATTTCATTCTGTGGAGAAATACAGGTCTATGCACTACTTGGCTACTTGGAGAAATAAACTTTCCCCCTCTAGGAAACATTCATATTGAATAAGACAACCAAGAAATCTCAGGAACGGTTTCTCAGTAATAATGGTTTACTTTCTGAGATTGCATTTTGCTGTCTTAAATCTTTGTTTGTGCATTGATTTCCCCCTCCCTCACCTGCATTATAAAAAGATATTATATCCATTGCAATAAATTCTTATGCTAGCTTTTCCTGCTCTGAGCCTTTCACCTGTACTTTTTTAATCCACAGAGGTGGAGCACAAATGAGGAAAGGAGACTCTGAAAAGAGGTGTAGGGAAGCTATGAAGTTTGTAGGTCAATTTGGTGAAATGGGAAGGCATTCATGGAATGGAAATGATTGCTCTTTTCACTGTTCATCTTTGCTCTTCTCTCTCTTCTTCCATGGTTTATTAGGCAGATACTGTTTATAATGCCACACTTCAAATGGTTATGAATTTCAGTCATGAAGAAGCATAAACCTCTACTCTGTAAAACTCTTGATCCTGTGCAAGATGTTTGACTGTGTCAGAAGCTATGAGTGCTTCTTTAATGGAGAACTGGAGTGGTGAAGAGTTTAAGTGTTCCAAAGTTCCCTTGCTGCTGTTCAGTGCACTTGCTTTTGCCATCTTTGCCAAGATTTGGGAATCCGGAGGGGAAGAGGGCATGTATGCAAATAAATGATGGAAATATTTTTGAATATGTTATGTACTGAGAATGACAGTCTGCAGAAAAGAGTGCTAAAGGTGGGTGTTCAGTCTCCTGGAAGCTGCAGAAAGTTTAAGTTCTGAGCTTGTCTCTAAGACCAAGGCTTGGCTTTGGAGGCTGGTGGAGGGATGTCTCCCACTGATCTACTTCTGCCCACTATCCCCCCGTGAGCCTTACCTTCTGTTACTGCCAAAATCTCCTCCCTTGCATTTTCCAGGATCTCTGGCTTATCCAAGACATTAGGGTTAAATCCCCAGGGTGTAAATCGTAGGGTTGGCATACATATAGACAAGAAAATTATTTAAGTCATTGATGTCTCTCTTGACAGCCAGAGGGTTGAGAAACATGGAGTGATGCAGAGGGGAGGTAGAAGGTCTGGTATGCTCAGGAGATTGGTCAAGGTCATGCATGCTCATTCAGACTCTAAAGCTGTGGGAGAGGAGTTCAGTAAGAGCTGCTGCAAACACAACATACCAAGTTAAATATACAGGTTACTGTGCCTTTGATAAGCATTAGCACTACAAAAACCAAAATAGATTCTCCAGTAGTCAACATGTGATGTTTAATTGGTATCTGTGTAGCTCCTGCAAATCTATGGGCCTTATCTTTGCCCTTACTTAGACTTAAAAAGCTCATCTAAAAATAAGAAATTGAAGTAATTTGTTGAAAATGAATGTGAGATAGCAAGAAGTGAAGATGACTAGAAAAACTTGTCTAAGTCAAATTGTATCAAAATTATATATATCTTCTTTCTCTTTATAAACTCTACTTATGCCTGGAATTTTAAACAAGTAGTATTTGCTAGGAAATGCTTTCTACATTTCACTTCAGTGCTGTTTGTCCAGGGTAGAAGTACAGTGTCTCATGCAACATGCTGAGAGATGTGTATAATCTCACTGGTGTTTCACTTCATAGAGCACTCAGAAGGAAATCTTCCCTGCCTGACCCTGGATTTGTGGTTCTGCTGAGGGTGTTGTGTAGTCCTGCGCTCAGCACTGAGTTCCAGGACAATCTAGGTAAACAGAGGAGTCAAACCTGGGGGAGCTTCCCCTTCCCAGAAAAATACGTGTGGGCACATAAGCTTGTTGTATACAAAAACCTTCAGGAATTAATGTCCAATAAGACTCAAAGTGGAGAGGAATTATTTACTATAACTATACTTGTGTAATAAAATTATTCTTGCATTGTGTGTGGCAGCATCATCCTGTGACGTAGACATACAATAGAATCAGATAACATGCCACCTTTAGGGTAGTTTTTAAATTTTCAACAATTGCAAATGGCTAAATAATTTATGGCAATGAATTTCTATTTCTTGTTAGTTATTAGAAGTATAAAGGCATCATGTGTTGCTTATTGCGTTATTTTCTTGCAGCCCTTGTCTTTTTAAAAAATGATAGTTATAATTTGTCTGAAGATACCTGTAGATTTTTTCACGCTAACAAAAATTATTTCAATTATCTGGCTTAATCTTCCTCATAGTCCAGAGCAGGTCACCTGGTAGATGACAGTAGCATTGAAATAGAGCAGTTCAATCTCCATTTTAAGGGTTCTCAGGAGGGAAGAGGCTGCTGTATTTCTCCCAAACCAACTCTCCCAACAGCTACATCATCAGCAGCACCTTTACTTTTCTGTCCACCTTCCCACTTTTGGATAATACTGTGTATTTATTGAACTCTTAAAGATAGTCACCTTACAGATAATTTTTGCAAGTAAAAGTGTTGGCCTTTTTCTCCTGCCATGGCGCAGTCCATAGGTGAAGCAAACTTTCATTGTGGTTTCTCTTTTCCATTTTTCTGTATCTGACTCAGGCACAAAATTCCATTTTTTTTCCAAGATGGGCTGGAAGTGTACCAGAGACACATCATACTGATTTCCATGTATGCCATAATCTGTGTCTTGGAAAGAGCCATGACAACACCTCAGCAGGAAGAACCTACTTAGGAATATTGCCTTGAGTTGTTAGGACTCAGCAGGAGGGACTATGTAACCTTTTAGCTTACCCTGAAAAGCAGAAGGTCTAGTTTGTTTCTTCCCGGTAGTCTAGGGGTCAAATGTTTGCTCTACAGGGAGCAAGAGGTTTTCTGTATAGTCTCCAGCTTCAAAGAAGAATTGGTGTGAGGCCAAATGCCAAGTGCTTTAGAAATTTCTCCTGGTAGACTAAGGGGTACAATTTATCTCAAATTATTGCCAAGAGAGGCAGAGATTCATAAGGGAAGTTGTGATAAGAATCTCAAATTTAGGGACTGAGTCAAATCCTTAGCAGTAAGGTGTTTGGAGACATATGCTAAGAACAGGAGAGGACTTTCTTGATTTAGCAAGTCTGCTGTTTCGTTAAGTTAAATTTGGATTTTTAAGTCTTCTAGACTGACAGCTGTGAGAATCTTCACAAGTGCATTTTGAAAGTGACAGAGTAAGTGTGATCTATGCATACACTTTCCAGTAATATATAGGGCAAAATAAAAATGCGCTTTTTGTGTTAGGTTGCAAGATTATTTAGCATTAATTCACAATGTATTAAAGTGTACTCGGACTGCTGTCACCCTGTTTTCAGCCTTCTAAATTGGAGTCAGAATTTCTCATGCATTTTCATGTAAACAAAACAATGTTTTCTGTAAATATCTATATTGTTTACATTCTTTTCTGTAGAAGAGACAGTTGATGGACACTTTCTCAGACCAGAGGAATTGAAGAAGTTGAACCTCAGTCTTCCAATGTGGTCTCATTTCTGAAAATCTATATAAACTGAAAGTGAAAATTAAACTTCCTCTTTTCCCGCTCCGACTCTGCTGTGGTCTCTGCGTCTCTCTTGTGACGGTAGTGCGTCAGACTGCCTCTATGTATAGATTGCAAGTTGAATGTCTGACATAAGGAGAAAACTGTCAGATATGAAAAATAGTTGATGCATGGTCATCAAGAAGCATATTGGGAAGACAGACAAGATGGAGGCTTCTGGTTTTCAATTTTTTATATGAAATAACTTCAACCTATGTGAGTGTGTAAACAAGCTGCAATACCTAAAATAAGAGGGAAAGGGTTTTGCTGATATGTTGATTATTGGACATTGCTGCTGCAATTTGTAATCTTTTTTGTTATTATGAGGCATGGAAATCCTACTCTTTAAGTTTTGTGTTATCAGTGGTTATCCGTGTGTTATCAGTTAGACAGAGTCTTGTCTTTCTAAAAGTTTCAGTTGAAAACGCTTGTGCTGCGTCTGAGAAGTGTCAGGGAAAACTTTGCTTGGCTTTAGGGGGGAAGAGTGAGAGTGTTTCTTTGAGAAACTCCAGAGTTCCCTGGGAGCAGGGACTAGATTCAAGCAGGATTTATGCCTCTATCCAGGTTTTGCCTTTTGCCAGAGACCTGAGCTTTGCAAAGAGCATAATTATTTATATGTTATTATTTAGAGCTGGGTTAACAGAACTGCTCTTGGTGTAGTCTGGTCAAGTTAGCCTTTGCATTTGATAGCACGTTGAGATTTTTCCCTTGTTCTGAGCATAAGAAGCATGATAGTGGCCCAATGTCCCAAGAAAAAGTTCACCTTGATTAAACCCAGCAAGACTGGGGACTCATAGCGAGAAGCTAGGTCCAAGAGGTAGGAAAAAGCAATTCACAAGCAAAAGAAAAACTTACAAAGAAGCCTGAAGGTAAAATTCAGAAATATATGTAGAGACTGCTGATGGTTTTAGAGCATGGCAATGCAGAATTTAGACACTATCATAGAAAATGAGCTACTATAATACTGGAGAAATTTGTAAACTCTCTTATGCTTTCCCCTAGATGCTTAGCAAATAAGTGGTCCTCTAAACATAGTAGGAAATCAGATGCTGAATTTTTTGTTAGGCTGAAGGGTTGTCCCTTACACCTGATTTAGTCACAAGCAAACTTGCTGTTGCAGGTCACTGTCAGTTCAAACAAGTAGAAATTCAGGCTCTCTACAGGAAAGCATTAGAACACAAAGAAACTTCAATGCAAAGCAGTCTGACTTTACCCTAAGCATAGGCTTAAGTATTTTGTCAGGTCCCACGTATGATGCCTGAATCCTTTGCCTTGCCTAGAAGAAGTGAGCTGAATTGTGTTGTGTTTTTTTCCTCCCCTCCAACATAAATTTGAAGCCAGTGTTTCTAATTATTGTCTGGTTATTTCTAATTATTGTCTGGTTACTTTACACAGGTATGTGCCTGATTTATAGAAAGCTTGCTTAGCAGCACGACTGTCATTCAGGATTTGCAGAAACCGCCTTCTATTATTTGGTAGTGGTTTGGTTTCTGAAGGGCAGGCTGTAGACACAAACAAGAGACGTAGCCCTCAGAAACATTCATGCAGCATCCTTCAGGAAGGGAGGGGAGGTTATCCAAGTCTCTATGCTGCTGTACTCATATAAATGCTCCCTCTTTTGTTGCTGTTGGACTCCAAAGAATAAAACCAAAACACAAAGCGAAGGCAGCACCACTGAGCAAATGCCACAGTGTTCCCCTAATCCATGTGGATCAAAAAACATGAACGTTTTGATTCTGTAAAGAATCTTCCTCAGCATGCTGGATTAATCACATGGATTAATAAAACACTGTTGCACTCACTCAGTGGTGCCTCTTCTGCTTTGTGTTTTCTTTTATTATTCTTTGGAGCCCTGCAGGAACAAAAGACGGCGTGTTTATAAGAGTACCATAGGCACTGGGAATTCTATAAACCTCTCCCTCTATAAGGTATGCTTCTTGAATTTTTCCCCATGGATCATACACTGCAGATTTGTCTGCACACTAAACCCTGCACTAATGTCCCTATCTGCCTGAAATACACTCAGTTTAAACCCAGTGTTTTTCTTTCATTGTGTTTCTTTTTAGTTCTACAGAGTGTGGCAGGGAGCACATGTGGAATGCTCTCATCTAGCTGCTTTTGTGGAGCAAATACTTTTGTGTATCATTTCAGTGACTGACTGGAGAGTAGAGCGGGTGGGCAGGGGTAGATTCAGAGAAACACACAATTCTAGCAGCTTTTGTGCACAGAGGTGACTTGGGAAGTACAGACTCACACTTTTCATATATATTCACACATGAAAATGCATGCTAATGTTAGCCTTTGGGAAGCTGGATGATAAGCTGCCAGCATCTGGCACCTGACTATTAAACTCTTTCTCTCTGTATACTGGTTCTAATTCTATGTATTTTTTTAATGATCCCTGCTTTCCAAAAAGCTTTCTTTTCTGCCTCATAGATGAAGGCTGACCCCTTTCTCTGCTGTAGGCCCCCACTTCTTTTTATCAGTGCAGAACGTAAGATGAGTAGTAATCAATCTTGTGGTATAGATGGGTTAAAGGTCTGAAATTTCAGGGTTTAGCAGAACTAAAATCAAAATGTTAAGCCTTAAAAAGAGGACATACTATGGTCCCTAGATGACCCTAATGGAGTTAATTTCAAAGATGAAAAATAACTTATTTTTTGTGAGTAGAATATTCTTGAAGATTTTTCATGTGTTTATCAGTCATTGGGCAGTGGCTGATAAACATACACAGTAATGATAAAATGAGTCTTAATAAAAAATACCTTGAAGACTTTCTAAAATATTCTGGTCATGACTTGCATATCCATGTTTTATCTACATACATGCCTGTGTTTATTGTTTGCCACTGTAATTAGAGATTCTAGCCTTTGTCTGTTTGTTCAGTCTCACAGCTATTCTGCCTTTCAGGACACCTGGGTTACATTGAACCTAACAAATTATGGTGTCATGGTCTCTTACAGAAACAACATGCATATGAACTGATTTCCTTTATCCTAGACCTTCTGGAAGATCTGTTGTAAAGGATGTTGGTGCCATAGCAAATCAGTCCCGCAGAATACTTTTCTCAAGCAGTGAGTTTCTGTATCCTCTTGGAGGTGGGCAATTTTTCACAGGGACAGAGAAACATCTTTCTGTCTCTATTCTTCTTGTTTTTCAGGCTTCCTAAATTGTTTCTGTTCCCACCTTCCTACCCACGCCTTTGTCCCAAGATGTACTGCAGCCTTATGGGCCTGATTTTCTGAGTCTGAGAAGATTTTGGCCTGCTAGTAGCTGCAACAACTATCCTTTCTCAAATAGTGTAGTAGCTAGCATTGCCAGTCTAGTCCCATTGGTGACACTAGAGAGACAGGCAAATGCCAGGATTATTTTGAGAAAGGATAGTTGTTTACTAAAGTTGTTTTGAGAAAAAGCTCTTCCGAGGAATCTTCCCTTGGGAAGAAATCAGCAGCTACTAGCAGGCTAAAATCTCACACTCAGAAAGTCAGGCCCACACAGTCTCCCATTTACAAACCCATTGCTGCAGTGCTAGGTGTCTGTCATATTGCACCCACCACCACAGAATGCTCCAGCCCCACTGGTTTCAGTCCTACATCATCCCCTGAATGTCACAAGACACAGGCCTTCAGGCTCCTTTTCTCTCTGTGCCACCGTTTACTTCTGCTAAAACCAGCTCTCCTTCCCTGCCAGACATAGGAACTTGATTGACTGTAGCATTAAACCACCAGTGGCTTGACTTTTTCTTTTCAAATGCTGCTCTGAAAATGAATCTCTTTCAGGTTGATAAGGCCAATTTCAAGCAGCAGGACATCCTGCAGTGAGCTCCTCCTTCATTTTCATAGTATATCTGATTTGCCCAGGACTCCGTTTTTTTTATAGCCTGCTTTATTCTTTGAGTTTTAGAAATTCTCCTATGACTCATGTTGTCCAATTGATTCATACTACATAATCATTTTTCTACCATGGATTGCAGAAATTGTGGCACTTAATTCTGCAGTTTTAGTTGTGATGAGTACCTTCTGCTGCTATCATGTTTTAGTGACAATAATGTTAGAATATAGTTTGAGGCTATTATCTATTGGTAATGAGTGATTCCAGGGTTGTGCAGCATCAATTTCTATAGAAATTTTAAAAGCAAAAAGGGTAAAAGCAATGTGGGTAGAATTGCTCAATAAATAGATAGGACACAAGATCTTCCACTCTGTGGTAAGTGCCATTCATCAATGATGAATGTAGAAACACAGTCCCCTACAGACTGCTGTCACATAAGTATTCACGCTGAAGCCTTTTAGATCTTTCCTTTCATCTCTTCAGTGCTGGCCAAAATCCTGTAGTGGAAGGAGAAGCAATGTCCCTGATAAAATGTTAAGGCTACTGACATATGGGATGCAGGGGAATCACATATGATATCTGAATATAGATTGCTTCTACTGCCAACATGTACATTCCATTGCTTAAAGTGGCACCCATGACTGCTGGGTTCTGCACTAATGTTTCTTTTTTCAAAGGCATTTCTTATCCACAAAATTGAAAAAAACAATTCCCTCCCCCAAGTGTTTGTGTCATAAACAAAATGTGTTCCTTTCTATTGCTACATGAGAAATGTTGAGCTTTTGAGAGCAGCTGATGTAGAACACTCCCCTAAGCAACAAGAAAATTATAGCTTTAAGTTATTCCAGGAGGGACTTTGTGCAAAACTGACTACTCAGGTGTTCAATCTGATGAACAGCTATAATTGGCAGTGGTGGTGGTAAGGTGGGATGTCCTGTCAAACATTGTACAAAGACTGTCTGCATTCCTCAGGCCTGATTGTTTTGTTCACTTGGGTTGCAGATCACAGCAGAGTTGTAGTGCCCATTTTGGAGCAGAAAAGATGATAAGACTCTTGGCAGATCAGGGAAGAGTCTTTAAGAACATGAAAGGTTGTTGGGAATAAGAAGGGAGTAGTGTTTTTCTTCCTGTCCATTACTGATATGGCAAGACATAGTACTTATAAACTACAGCCTCAGAATTTAGTTTGGCTGTTTTATTTTAATGGCAAGGATATATACTTTGAGTGCTCAAAATTTCTCAGAATAACTTTGGTAGAAATCAGGGCTAGAACACATAATGCTGATCCTGCCTTGGAACAGGGGATTAATTAAATGAAGTCTGACCTCCTGTGGTTCTGTACAGATACATATAGAAGTGTTTTTCTTGTCATCACATTTCCTACCAGGAATAGAGTAGGCATTCTGCCTCTCATCAGGAAAAGCCTCATAAACCCAAAGTTTCATGTTTTGTTGATATAGAGCTTCTTTAAAGATATGGAGTCTAAATAAAGTTATTTTCTAACTGACCATGTTGGGTTAGGTTTTAGATACATATTTCATCATCTGACTGAGACATCCTTTACACCTGTTGTACCAGTTTACAGAAGACCTAAAGGTTTTATTCTAACATAGCAAATACATTTCTGGGTGAGCTGTCTGGGGAGTAGTGATATAATTTTTCTTTGATTTTTTAAAATACTAATTTGATGTAGCTGTAGAGCTGTAATACTAAGGTGAATGTAAGGGCCAATCGCAATATCATTTTTGCCCCAGTCCATTGTTGCAGTGTTTCTCTTTGTTCTTGTTGCCTGAAATTTAAAACGAATGTACTTAAGTGCAGAAGAAAAAATATAAGTCTTTAGGTCTGTCTCATCTCCTAAAATTGAAAGGACAGACAGTTGAAGCTGGCTTTACAGGTTCCCAAATTATTTCCTCACTCCCGTATGTGTTACCTTCTGAATTTTAGATCTGGGTTTTTTGTGTGCTACAAGGCATTTGTCTGCTGGTCCAGGACAGTAAGTGTGTGGTTATTTGTGCATTTTTAGTGCCTGTATGATGAACAGTCTATGGATTTTGTGCAAAATTACTACAATCAAGGTTTGGTCTGGCTATCCTGGTTACTTGTAAATGAAAGGATAAAATGTGCCTTTTACTCTGGCTGTGGAGGATTTGTGCAGTGTTTTGGGACAGAGAAGGAGGTGCTCCAGAGCCTAGGGCGCTTGGTGGGCCAGCAGAGGGAGGGCCCTCAAGTACCCTGCAGCAGCCCTGGCCCAAGCTCTGTGTCACAGAAAACAGGCCAGAAACACCAGTTCAGCAAGGGGAGGTTAAAAAAAAAAAGCTGCTGCTGGTCTGTAGAGAGGTATGAAACAGCTGCAGGACTCCAATGTGAGTTTGTGCCTATTCCTTGAGAAGACCCATAAGAAAACAGGATAGTGGAAATCAGGAGCTGCTCTGTCTTGTTCTATTAATTTCTCTAGGTGTGTTATTTTCCATTCCTGGATTTTAGCTATCTAGAAGTCAGGCAACTCATCTGAAATAATCTACTCATCCAAACCCTTTTTATATATAGGAGAGAATGGCAAATACATTCTCAATTAATCCCAGCTTTTTAGATGTCTACCTTAGAAGCAGGGGCACAGGGCTCTGCCCAGTGACCCTGCATGGCTGTCTTCAGGTGGGTTTAGAAATTACAGAGAAGTAGTAATGACTTATTGCAAGGTCAAACAGTATTTGGGTATCTGGTTGGGGTGGACTAGAGCTATACCAGACTGGGATATGGAAAAGAGATAAGAAGATAAAGGGGAGTGAAAAGCCTCAATCTAAATAAGGTAGGAGAAGTGTTCCTTTAATAAAGAAGAAGCCTCACAGCCTCTGTAAGACATGGCAAAAGTGTACAATTGACCATACTGCAAATGACCCCTCTTGCTGGAGCAGTGATTGTTTTCAGTGCAACAACCAGCACTAGAAAAGCTAACTGCTACAGCCAGGAAAGGAAGGGAAGGGTGTGATTTTGCTGGGACAAGTGTGTTACAGGAGTAAGGAACCAACCAACCTCCTGAAGGGATGTAGGATGTTCAAACTGAGAATGAATAGAGCTGGCTGATAATACCAGGTCTGGTTACTTAGAATTCAGATTGTCTTTGTATAGTTGACTTCTTGTGATGTAATTTCACAGGTTTATATATTTTTGAGAGTTAGCCCACCATTGTGTAGGATGAGGAGTATGATCAAAATCTAATGCAATGTGTCTTCCCTTACAATTCATAATAATAGTACTTATTAAGTAGAGATATTACACAAACACGTAAGTTAGACATCTTGTAGAAATCTTGATAATAACATCAAGATGTTGTTTTATATGAAGAGCATGAAATCCTGTCAATATGATCAAACTAATAACAAACTGTCACAATTTTTCAAGAGTTGTTCAGAGCAGATGTGCAAGCATCCTGTATTCAGCTTCAGTGATTCTTGTTGTCCTGAGCCATACAACCATGTGTTGATGGTGATAACAAGTAATGACTAGGAGGAGCTTTTCAGGCTCTGATTAAAGAATTTTTAAGTGCTTTTAAGGACGTGTTGAGTTGTATTCTTTTCCAGGAGGGTGTTTGAATGGGATTTAATCCTATGCTCAAGCACTTTTTCTGAAAGTGGTTGTCTTCTGGAATCAACTTTCATTTCCATTTGTGGTTTAGTGACAGCCCCCACCTGGGTTTGAAATGAGGTCATTTGGCCTGAAAGGTGGGGGTAAAGGTATCTAAGTAGCTTTCATGGAGACTCACTCTGTTGCCTATAGCTACTTTCATCTTAAATAAGGAAGTGTGGCATGTTTGTGTTCACAAATCCTGTTGTGCAATGTTCTGTCTCAATTGGGGCTGTCTGTGTCTCCATATTAATTCTCAGGGCAGCTGCAATTTCCTCCATTTCATGCAAATTAGCTTCAGCCTTAAAGCTCCTGGCAGGTCGCCAGCATAGCCCTCTTTGGCAAAATTTGGATTCATCAGTGGAAGGGTATTAGCCTTTTCACTTTAAGAGCCTTTGTTTAGGCAAATATTTCACTATTTTTTAGGCAAATACTTGAGAAAATCTCTATCTTTTAGCCAGATGCATTCTTTACCCACTAGAACAGTACTAAAGATAGTTAGATAAACCACAAATAACTAAAATAATGGTATATATTCTTACTGCTTATCTTTAACTTTGCTATAAATGCCACTGCACCAGTGCCATTAAAATGCGTGTCAGGAATTTTCCTTGACTGCCTCTACGAAGCCTTTTAAGATCATTTACCTACATAATGACTTTTAAAGATATTTTTTTTGAAATAGAAGGGCTTTTTTTCAAAGCCTAGCTGAAAAAGATATTCCACAGATTTTTAATGCAATGTCTTGATTCCATCTCTCTGATTGTTTTGAAAAGTTAAACTTTTAGTTTGCACAATGATTTTGTGTTTTTGTGTGTCCTGCAATTATTCTGAGAATATTTTTGCCTTTTATATAATTAAGAATGCACTCACAGTTTTTTGTTTTGCTCTGGATATATGCTATTCTTCTTAAAAGTCAGATTTAAATTTTTTTTGTGTGTAAAGATAATAAGGGGATTTAACTCTTTCTCATTCTAGTCTTTTCATAAGACCCATGTTTCATAGATTTCCCAGGAACCCATTATTTTAATTCTAGTTCTACCTGAACAGTGACAATAAAACAGCATGAAAAGTTCTGGATTCATGGTCTGACACTGGCTTTGAATTTAATTAGGTAGCAAATAAGATTTTATCTTTTCCAGATATCACTGCCATATAGTTTCTTGACTGTTGAGAATCAAGATGTGTTTGTCCTGTTTCATCAACAGAAGCAGAAATCCTGCAGGAGAAAAACAGATCTGTGGTTCCACTTGTGCAAAAGTATTGTTTTTACCTGGTACTCTCACATCCAACAACCCTCTGAGGCACAGTGGAGTTCCACAGATATTACCAAAACCACCATCTCAAGACTCTGTTTATCATTGACATGAGTGAGTTTTCTTTTTCTTACTACTGTTGACATGCAAGATGATACGATCCAGGCTGTTTGTAATAACTGAAGTGTTTTCCATGACTAGTATTTAGAAAAATATCACCATATTTGCAATCCAGTAACTGGAGGAACTTTGCAACTGACTGTCTCCTTGTTCCTGCAGGTGTTGAACAAACCCTCATAAAAGGTCCTGATTTTTAGGCACTTTAAAATTATTGTTTTATGCACTTTAATCATATCTGGTGTTACCTCCTCTCATAGATAATTGTGACAATCATTTCTACTTTTTTATTCTGTGGCCTTCTCTGAGGCTCTGTAGTTTCTTTCTGTCCCTGGTCAGCCACGGAGAACCCTCTCTGCACCCAGGACTGAAGACACCTGGTGTGCCTTGAGATCATCCTGTGTGATAGAAGAATTATATAGATATTCATTCTTTGGGGATAGATTGAAATGTTGAGAGTACTACAGGAAAGCATGGCTTTTTGTTCAGCAAAATATGGTTAACTTTCATAGCTGCTGTAGCTGGAGATGTGGCTGAATGCTTTAGGTAGCTGGATTTTTAGAAACATTTCAATGAATGAGGGCAGGGAATAGTTTTACTTGTGCTGTTTTACTTGTGCTGAAAAATTGGTTGTTTATCTCTTCATAAAGTGAATAGATGGACATTCTAACTTTTTAGGGACACTGAAATACCCATTGTGACCATTCACAGCCAGCAAATGTTACATCCACAAGGTGATGGATGTCTCTCTTTGAACCGTTTAAAAGAGGCTGAAAACTTGTGTTATTTGAAATCTTGTAACTCTAAGGGAAGAATTTGATTGAACGAAGGAAGAATTTGATTGGACAAGGGAAGAATTTGATTGGAAGTACTATCTCAACCAAAATCAAAGCTGTCAGATGACAAACTCTTTGAAGGTTCATGTTTTTTAAATCATAATGTGTTTTAAAATGGATGTTTGCCTACCATGCAAATGATTTTACAGGGAACTAGGTAGTAGCTTGGTTACTAATGGTATAATTTTGATTACAAAAAATCAGAATTTGATTTTAACAAAATACAGAATTTCTCAGACCTGGAACACAATTGTTGATGTGGTTTCTCAATGTATTTTGTGCATGGAAAAATCTTACTAATGCAAATCCTATTAATGTAAAGAATTGAATAATTTCTTTGGGCTTTGCCCAAATGCTGTTATTGCGCGTGTCTATTGGTACAAATGACCTTTATTTTGAATGCTGGCAATTTTCACAGTACAAATAGTCCCCCAGCTAATAACTGATTGGAGTGAAGTTCCAAGGCATTTGGTTGGGTTTTTTTAAGTTACTTTTTTTTTTTTTAACACAGCATTTCTGTGATCAAGCATAAGGGAGGATGTGGTAGAAGCAGTCTGAAGGCAGCAGCACAGATAAGCACAGAGGACAGGAATGTCTTAAACCAGCCTTGCCTGCAAGTTTGAGAGTCATGAAATTCTATCCTGGAGTTTGTTCTAACTTGATCTCATGCTGGGCCTGGCTACAGGACCAGAGCTCCATAACAGAGTCCTGGCATTCCAGATCTTGCTGTATTGACATAATTCTGCTCTGTGTTCTTTGTACGTCATTGCTACTAGTGAATCAAAATCAAAACACTGTCCCCAGAATGTCCAAACCACTCAGATCCACTGAAAGAAGCTGGTCATATCTAAAACAGGTGAGTGGTTGCCATAGGGAGGTGCTACCAAGGAGCTTATGGCACCAGCTAGATTTAAATTTATAATTCTGCCATACTTTTCTCCTGTAAATTGTAAACTCCTGCAGGTAGTAAATTTTACTTTTTAATAAGCAATACTACAATTTGAACTAAACTCGGGGGTATTGTTATCAGCATGATGTGGTGGAACATTCTGCTATCAGACGATAATTTCTTCCTCTGATTCTCTCACACAAGTTAAATTGGACACTCGGTGCTTGAGACTGCACCAAATGGAGTTAAATCTGCAACAACCTTCTGTTAATAAGAAAAACCCAAACCCATCAGCACTGCCTGTACATGTTAGCTGTGTCCAAAATTTGGGATAGTCTGGGGAAAATAATATGTTATTTTAAGACCTGCCTGCTAGTCAGATCTGGAAAGAGGGGTCATACATGTGTAGAGTGCCTTTTGTTGTCCAGTTGACTTCTTCTTGTTTCTGAGTTATTTGTATAGCCAAAATGGTGCTTTGGGGGGGAGTTGGATACCACTGGTACAGTGGTCTATCTGGGCCATGTAGTGCAGAAATATGAATGACCTGCCCAAAATCTTGCCAGTGACAGCAACACGATCTGATCAGGAATCATGTTCTACACCTGGCTCTGTGCCTTTTACCATTGGATCTATATGAAGGAAACTGCGGTGTCTTGGCAACCTGTGCTGTTCTGTCTTCTGAAGAATGGCTTTCATCTAAGGGTTATAGTTGTGATTCATGTTAGAACATCTCTACACACAAAATGTTTATGCCAGAGTTGTAGTCATTTCCAAGACAAGTAGTTGTATCCTAACAAGTCTGTTTGTAAATACCTGCTCTTATTTTGAAGGGTCTCTGGGCTGTGTTTGGAATTCTCCTAATGACAGGCAAGAATCAGAACTATGAGCTTTCCTGAATGTGATCATTAATTTATGATGCCTGCACCATATGGGGATATCTCATCCTACACAAGAAAGTAGGGAAGATCTCTTTTTAATTAGAGGTCTAAGGAAAAAAAAAATCACTTCATGGAGCAAAGTGCACTTAGAGGTCTTAGCTGAGCTTTTAAGTCCATTTGACGGAACCATCAGACATATTTACCAGCCTTGGTCCTTGGAGGTGAGTGTTTGCTCAGAGGTCTGGGACTGACTCCTCAAGAGGCTTACACACTGCAGGTACTCAGTATAAATTCATATGCATCAAGCCCTCAGACAAAAAGAAGTGTGGAAGAACCTGCATCCTGGGTATTTACACAATGCACCTCAATGGCCCGAGAACAGAGGACGTCTGTTTGAGAGCTTTGCATTGCCAATCCTTTACGTGGCTGGAATTGATCATTTTTAAGAAAGGGAGCGGCAAGATGAGAGGAGTGAGACGGTTTATGGCAAAGTTCCTTTAGTGTTTGAGAAATGGAGAAATTTGGATGAATTGCACTTTTCAGGCAGGACTTGCTGCCATCCATCTCTCACTTCCCTAAGAGTAACTAGGATTTGTGCAGTGAATGCAGCTTGCTGCCAGAAAATCTCAACTTTTGTTAATGTATAGGCATTCATCATCTGCTGTTCATTAACACACATATTGCTAATGCCTGGCAATGGAGCGAACATTTTTCTAGAGTGGGGTCGAAAAACCAATTATTCACCATATGGTGGCCGGCTCAGCAACAATTGCTGAAGCCATGGAAGCAAAAAGAAGTTGGCTGGTTGATTTCTTTGGACAGTTTGCACAGTGATGACTCTCTTGACACATGCCATTCATGTGGCCGCTGCATAACAGATGGGCTGAGGCTGGGAACTGTGGAAAAATCATGGCAGAGATCTGGTGGCAGCCTCTGTCTTTTTATCCTTCAGAATGACTTTGGGTCACATGGGCTGTGAAAATAACAAGTAGGGGATTGTGCTCTAAGGATTTCCCTGCTTCTTTCATAAAGCCAGAGCGTAATTTTGACTGCCTTTTCGTATTTTGTTTATTAAAGGGATCAGGGTTTTAGATGAAAGAGATTACTTGGTTTGTGGTAGGGGGCTGTGCTGTGCCCATGACACTCAGCTCATTGTTAGCAGGAAAAATGCTGGCAGTTTGATAAGGGATAAGAAAATGGAGGGGTTTTAAATTAAAATTTAAATTACTCCTTATTTGTTCTTTTCCCATTTTTAAATCTCACATACGCAAGTTTAGATAAGAGCTGTTTTAGATTCAGAATACTCAAACCTGAAATGAGTTAGTTTTTTTTTTTTTTTCCAGAGGAGCTTAGTACAGGAGGGTAAGATTAATTTGAGCATGCTGCCTTTGCAACTTGTGTGCTTTCTGGATTTCATATCATCCAGACAGTGCCTGAATGGGGAAGGTACTGAAAGTTTCCAAGCAGAGATTTTTTTTGAGCGTTAGTGTCATTAAAAATGAAATTGGGTGGGTTTGAACTATCTGCAAATTAAATTTTAATTGATTACAGCAAATTGTGTCAGTTGAGAATTTTCTCATATCTTCTTTCACGGGAGTTAGGAAGAAGAGTTGACAAGCAATGGAGGTATTGCCAGATCCTTTCTGAAGCTGCAGAGACTTCCCAGAGGGATGTTGACAATACTGGTTGCAGAACATGGAGGATGGGAAAGGAAAAGTGAAGTGAAAGACTGTGCATGAAACTGCCCAGCATGAGGGAGAGCTTGCAGGTGAATCATTCACAGACATTTGGGATTTGTCAGGAACAGCACACAAAGTTTCTCAAGTGAAATGTGATATGTGAGGTCTTGTTTCAGGATTATTGTTATGTAAGCATTCATCACTATCATATTTTGCATAAACATACACAGGACCTCCTCTCCCTCTGCTGCCCCATCCTTTTCCCCCTCTCTCCAAAAATAAAAGCAGAAAGGATTGAAGATATCTTACAAGGTCAGCTTCAAGCAATATTTTACAATTCACTGGGTTTGAAATTTCTCTTTATAGGCATTGCACTCTTGGCTGTTCACAAGTAGCACTGCCTTTTCTATAACTGTGTGCCACAGAGATGACATGATGACACAGAATCACAGTATATTCTGAGTTGGGAGGCACTCACAAGAATCATCAAGTCCAGCTCTGAAGTGAACAGCCCATATTGGCAAACTCATGACCTTGGCATTGCTGGGCAGGCTGCCAAGTGAACACCAACCATGTGGCTTCCAGGGTCCACACATCAACTCCCATTTTTTCATTCTTACGTATCAAAACCAGGCCTGTTGATTCCAGAGGTGGGATCTGCTGCTCTTGCAGTGCTGCTCACAGGGAGCCTCTGTGTGGGCTGACATTTGATGCAGTTGTGCAAGTACACACAGAGGAGACTGAGCAAAAAGAAAATAATGTGGTTTTATCTTGAATTATCCTGTTGCTCTTTTCTCTAAATGAGGTGGTAAATAGCACTATTTTTCATTAGGGCATGATACTTTTCCATGGGTGAGCAGGGGAACACATTTTATTATCTCTATCTCCTTTGTGAGGAGGAAGTTCAGTAGCCCATAATGCTGCCAGACCAATTACTTCTTTTGGAGAGAGAATAAGCCAGTGTGTTTTATGTGATGAACCTCCTAATCAGCTTTTTTGCCCTGCAGTGGTCTGAACAGGCATGTTGTGAGAATGTGCTGCATTCCCCTTGGTCTTGTCATGCATTGCCTGCATTTCTGGGCTCTTGTCATCCCCTTGGTTCATGACAGCTGCTCTTTTCCTCAGTCAGTGCATATCCCACTTCTCAGGGATTTCCCTGTCTGTGTTAAAGACAAGGAATACTTCTGTTTTTAGCCAGAAGTCAGTCCAGCAGATTAGGACCACTATCCAGCAGATGCTCCAGAACATTTATGTCTCAGTGCACTGTCAATGTTAGACTGCTAGACAGAGGGCTGGATTTTCAGATCACTGCTTCTGCTTAGCCTTTGGAGGTAATGCCATATTCACAGTACCTCCTCAGGTGTTCCTCCGTGTTTGCTCCATCTGCTACCCATCTGAGGCTGCTGAGTTCTCTGCTCACCTGTCTGGAAAATGGCCTTCACATTTTGGGTCGAGATCTGAAAAGAATTCTAATAATTGCAATTTATAAACTTCAATGCCTACCTGCCAAGCATAATGGTCAATAGTCTCTTTTTCCATGTGAAAAATCCATAAGCAGGTAAGTTATTTAATATTAGGAAACTTTAACCGAATTCCTAAAGCCTTAGGTGAGGTGTTAAAGGCATTTTACAAAATTGGAGAGGAGAAGTTGACTTGAAAATGTGTCTGTATGCACATTTACACTTAAAGATGCAAGATACACGCATACATACTGCCATGCCCTTTTCCAGACATGAAGGTATATAGGAATAGCAAAATAATTTATTTTAAAAATAAAAGGTACATATTAATAATGTTGTGTCACAAACAGCAAAGATAAGGAACCTGAGTGTAAGAGCAGTCCACCAGAAGTTGTCCTAAGACAATGATGGAGAAACATTATCAAACCAATTTCTTCATAAAGTACTTCTAATCCAAAAGATGATTTTGAAGTGATTTCTTCATGTACAATTACTCATCTCTTTGTTCTTAGACTCTCTTATGAGTATTTTATTAACAATATGTTTTACTTTTTTACAGTGCTTTTAGTAAATTGTGCTCTGTTCCTCATCTGCTTTTGAAATACATTAAGCATGTAAGGCAATCTTTAGACTTTAAAATCTCAAAAATGGTTTGGAATGAACGAGGTGAACAGCCCAAGTATTGGTGTCCTAGATTATGTTCTATTTGCAAAAGACCTAAATTGGTTCATCTCTGTGTTAATAACTAATGAGATTTCAAACAATACATTTTTTTCTTTTGTAATCAGCTGGGATACTATACATTGTAGGAAAGACAGGATTTAATATTTTGACTGTTTTGTTTGAAGTGCACAGGAGATTGGAATTTGGCAAAAATATTTCTCAAATCAAAATTTGCTGTTGATTGTTCAGGTTCCTACATGAACTAGAGAATGGGGATGGGTTGTACAACATTTCCTTGCTTGAAAAATAATTTGTTTCTGTGCTTTGATACTTCTACTGTTCACGATACAGTTTTGGGTTTTAACATGTGTTTCACAATATGATGATAAATCAACATAATATTTTGGTTTATGAATGAAGGCAAGTTGTAGGGAAAAGTTTTGAGAGTTCTTTTTGTAGAACTAAATTACAAACACAGACATTGAATTGTAGGGTTTAAGTTTAGCTTTTGGTTAGCTCCCTCCTATGCAACCAGTAAGAGAAGCCCTTTGAAGCCCCAGATATAATGAAAAGCTTTCTTTTGTCGAGGCACAAGATCTGCCATGACCTTCATATTGGGAACTGGTGAATACTTGCCTAGCAAGAAAAAAAGTCTCTGTAAAATCTCAGAAATTATGGTCACAGAGCAATGCAGCCATTTCTGGCTAAGTCCTGGACTCCAGACTTTTCTACTTCATCCAGTTCCCCTAAATCATGACACAGTCCTTTGCTGAGCTGATAGACTCACACATTTGGATAGGATGTACTGTTTATTCTGTTGCTAGGGTAAAATGCAACTCACTTTAAGAGCAGCTGAATTGTGTTGCTCTCATCTTTGTTTAATACACATCTTATGTAGATTACATGAATCAAAGTGGCTTAAATGGGAGATTAATGAGGGATGTGTGGTGATTATATGTGCCAATAAATGTTAGGTTGTGTATTTAAAATCTTGCTGCATATATTTTTTCTAAGTCCATTCACATAGAGAGTAATAAATCCTTACTCAGAATATAAGGGTTTTTTTTCTGAGAAAAACATATTAAATACTTTTTGAATTAGGCTTGTTTCAGCTTTGTCAGCCTTGTGTGCTAAGTCATCCCAAATGTTTATTAGATGTTTTGGCTTTGCTACCATCTCCAACATGCTGAAGTGGGCCATGAACTCAATATAGTTGAGTTATGTGGGATATACCCTACTGCCATTCTCCTGTCACACATTAGCAGTTTCAGGGTTGAAAAAAATGAAAACGGAAAAATATAAAATTTTTATTTCTATATTTCCCACTATTTTATTTACTCTGTATTTTTTTTTCTCTAGCTGTTACGTTCAAGCAGATGGTTTAAATGGGAGATCAAGCAAGGACTTTACAGCCCCTTCCTTTGGGGAATCTCAGGCAAAACTCCCATCCATCTCTCAGGAAGTGAATCAATCTGAATTTTATTTTAATTAGATTAGGGTTGGAGAGCAAACCTCCCTGCTGCTAGTTATCATTTTTCTCAGAGGAAAATTTATCACAAAACTAACACTAACCACTGAATTTCAGCTGGTCAGAAAAGACCAGCTGAAGTGTGTATTATATTGTATTATATACATATAATATACTATTATATAAACCATTACATATTATGTATATAATTTATGTACTTGTATATTAATCCTGGCTAATCTGTCTCATGTGCTGGTGGAGGCCTGCAGAGGAGGAGTCTCTGCTACCCCCTCAGGCAGTGTAGCCCCATTGCACATATCCTTCTTGCATGGGACTCTTTTATGGGTTTGCTGCTGCACTTGAAATTGGTTTAGCTTGGAATCCTGCAAGACTTCTGGGTTGCAGGCAGCAGAGTCTGGCAGTCAGAGCTCAGAGCATGCTGCTTCTGATTAGCTGAAGCACAAGTAGGGATGTTTCTTCTACTCAAATAAGGTTAATCCCATTACTGTCAGTACTGTCAGTACCTCTGTGGTCTCATAAACCTATGCTCCCCCTAATGCCACCAAATCACTTGCTTGTTATTTGAACTGGTCACCCCTAAAAAAGTTTAATTTGATGTCTGTGTCAGCTTTTTGTATCATTTTGTCAGGTGTACCTAAAGAAGATCAAGGATAAACATGTCTTGTGGTTTCTTCTATTTGCCAGGGAGTGTGCAATACCATTCCATTTACAGTAACTTTCTCTGCATTTTGAAAAAGTTGGATGATGGATATGAGACTGATTTAGGCTCTATGACTCTTTTGATTGTGTGCTTCAATGTTGCTGAAAGTTGGTAAAAGCAAAAGCAGAAAGACTAGGGAGCAGATTTAGTATGATAAGAGGAAGGGATGCCAGAAAAAAATGCAGATGGTTTTATAGGTTTTATAGCTTGAGTTTAGAGATATATCAATCAATTAAATAGAAGAAGTGCTTCTGGTAGGTTGATTTTATTTATTGTGTAGACAAACTTGCCAAACACACGTTGGACACTGGAACTGACAAAAATGACAGAAGTGATAGCAGTGAGAAAAGCAGGGATGAATTGAATTTTCTAATGGTCTAAATGACAGCGGTACCCATATGACCCAGCAGAATGAGAATCTAAGTATTTGTGCTCTGCATATTTTGCATATAAAAGGATTTGTATAAAGCACTTTTGGTCCATCACAGTTCAGCCAACAAACCTCTTTCTTTTCTCCTTGCAGCTTACATACTTCTCATGCACACTTATAACACTCAGTCCTGCCAACTTTACATGTATGGACAGACACAAGCATGTAGATTTCATAAGTATCAATAAATTCTGAGCTTATTGGAAAAACTGTGTGATATGGCTGAAGTTTCAAGACAGGAACCTAATTTTCTCTGGTCACAGTGCAGATGACAATTGTCCATAATCCAAATGTTGTTTCTGGCACTTACCATGTCCTTGGAAATCCTCAAGAACTATACTCTAGGGGGAAAAAAAAATAAAAATCAAAAAACCCAGAAACTTGAAGAAAACAGTGATCTTTAAGGGAGCAAGCACTTCTTCCCTATTCTACTAATGAAAGCTGTACATGCTTTTGGTTTTTTCAAAACATATGACTTTTTTCAAAGAAGAAATTGATCTTTCTCAAAAAACTGGAGATGTATATTGCCAACTGGGATGTGTGGATGCAGTGGCACTTCTGTGTAGTTATCTAATTTTTGTTCTGAGAGTGTTACACAAAGTCAGGTGCTCACTAATGCAGCAGAGGACCCAGTGCCAAAGCAAATTCCAGCATTTAACATGCAGTCAGTCCTGTGGCTCAAATAAGGAAGTAACTTATGCCTGGATTTGTTTTTCATGCACGTTTGTCTATTTGGCTGCTCCTTCAGTCTCTGAACAAGTGCTGTTTTGCAATCTGACCCCATAATTGCAATAATATGGGAAATATTTGTCGTATGGAATGTTTGGGTTTGCCTCTGGGTTTTTATTAGTGTGACCTGAATGAAAGCTTCTTGTATGGTTGTGTAATTTGACTGGCAGGTGAGTGTCCACCTGAAATGGAGGTGGGAGCCTTGTTTGTGGTGGCAGGGACCACTGACCTCTGCTTGCAGCCATGGAGTGTGGGATGAACTGTCACCAGGAGTGGATTGAGAAGGTAGTGACCAAACCTGTCCTTTGTCCCTGGCAGGCACCCAGGGAGGTAAGAACAGTAATGACCAGGAGCACCATATCTGCTCAGACTTTAGGAAAGAACTTTTGGAAATAGGGAGCCGTAAGAAAAGTATCTGAGAAGAATTTCTGGACTCAGGTAGCTCAGCCATGCATCCAGGGGCTTTGTCACAAAGTGGTAGGCACTTATGTGCTGCCACATCAGCACTGCTGGGGAAGCCTCAAGGAGCCTCACTGCTGCAGCCCACTTGCTGGAGAGGCTTGGGGCATCAGCCAGGTTCAGCCTTGCTCACACAAAATGCTTGTGAGTATTCCAGTGTTGTTCCTCTTCGTTGTTCCACAGTTAAATAAATTTTCTTCCATAATTAAAAAGGAAATTTTACAGAAATTTAATATTCAGATTTTCCTTTAGAACACATATCTGCACAATTTTGTTGTACATTGAGCAGTTATTAAAACAAAAATGACCAATAAATAGTGTTTCTGGCTTCTAACTGTTTAGTGGGGCAGAAAACAATTGGGAAGCCAGTATTTGTTCAGGGAACAAAGGAGTTAAACTATTTAATTTACCTAAATGAATGAACACTGATAATGGAATTTTCCTGTCATCTATTAATTTTACTAAAGAGGCCTCTAAAAATGATTGTAACAGTTTTTCCTGTCCATGCCATCTAAGGGTCAGACTGTGAATGTCATATACTGAGAAACAGTTGCTGATATAAGTAATATGACTGACATTTAATTGGTGTAACCTCACTGGCATTATTTTCATGACTAATGAAGGATCAGTCAAAGATTTTAGCCTGCTGCAATATATCCCTTTTATTTCAATTTTCAGATGCTTTCACGAGTGAGCAGTATAACAGTGAGCCTCAAAACCAAAGTGTTGCTGACTACCCATTGGTAGTTAGTCAATACAAGTGCTATTGTGGAACTCTAACTTACAGGAAGAACTGCTGTTCAACCTAATTATTACAGATTATTAGATTAATATTTTTAATTGAGTAACCTAATTAAAGTACCTCCCCTATGTGCAGTCTAGAAGACTATATCTATTATCTCGTATTCTTTCTCCACTGCCCCTGTGCAGAATTGCTGAGGAGGATGAGGAGGTGGAGGAGGAGGAGGAGGAGAAGAATGGTTCAAAGTGGTCACTGCACTTGTATCAGTTGCCAGCGCTTTCTGAAAATAACATGTTTTGACAGATTTTTTTAAAGCATTTTGCCCCCTGTTTTGGGAGATGATGGATGTGCCATACGGATGACCTTAACACACGGCCGCACGCTAATATTCAGAACCGTGCTTTTGTTTGTCTGCAACAATGGCTGTCATTAAGAAAGCTGAGTTTGCCAATATGCCCCCCTGTCCCAGCGCCGGACCCTTCCCGATTGGGCACCGGGAAGCATCATGTGCCTTTGACTGAAATGACATGGAAGATGTATGGTCTGAGTGCTATCCTCAGCACCACTGCTGTGATGTGAAGAAAACCACGCTGACCCAAACAGACCTGCGCTCAAACAATGTCACACCAAACGAAGACAACATATTGGGAAGAAAAATGCTTGTAAACTGTGTGTGCTGGAAGATGTATTGGCCAGGCGGCCATAGGGCAATCTTTGAACTATTGAAATCTTTAGAAATATTGTTTAGTTCTTGAAGAATACTTACAAACCTAATTAATCAAGCATAGATGGTTATTTTCACTCTTTACATACTGTTTCATTTTGGGACAAGAATAAGGCTGTCACATTCATTTTGCTGATCACTTCCCAGGTGCTTGCTGGCAAAAACAGAGTTTGAACATACATTTCCACAGCAATCCTCAAATAACAGACTTAAGAGGGCTTCTGGCCTTCTCCTAACCCTTAATATGCTTCAAAGCCTCCTGAGTGTTTTTCTGTTGGGCTATGACATTTCTTTTTTTTTTTTTTTTTTGACATCATCAGAACAGTATTTTAAACTTGACTGAAATCAATGAGTGATGGAGTGGCTAATAGTGTAATTTTAATGTCAAATCAATTGTATATGTTCCTCTCAAGAGATGTGTGGATAAGAAGTTTTGTATAAAACCTGTTATTACTGTTTGTTTTGGGTTTTTTTTTTTCCATTAAAACTTCTAGTACAATCTTCTGGAAGCTCTTGGGAAATGCTCTGACCGCGAATTCCTCTAGAATTGCACATAAACTGAGGACTTCAATCTCTGACCAAAACTCTGATTCTTTGGATCCACAATCCTACTGTTTTCTAAATTCTGGTATCTCTAAATTTAGATTATTATTTTTATAATAAATGTTTACTGGTTTCAATTTTTTTTACATATACCATGTGGCCAAAGCCACCTAGAATACTTAAAATAAATAACTTCTCTTTTCAAAGTATTTTTTAAAGTTATCATTATCTTCAGTAAGTCTTGAAACTAATTTGTACAGGCAGTAAATGATTCATGAAAATGTTAAAAATATTAAAATTTACCTTAAGCTAAAATATATAGCATGAACCGTAAAATATTGCCTTTTGTTATAATTAAAATCACTGAAACAGCATTTTAATAGTTTAATTCCAATTATTTAAATAAATTGAACACAATTTATTATTTTATGCATATTTTAATGTACTATAGAGTAGTAACAGTAATATAATGTAATAGCATACTATATCACACCCAACATGGAGTGATTCCTAAGGTTGCCAGGAGGTGGTCTTCAGTGATCCTTCTAACCCAGGATCTTATATGATTCAATAGCTAGAATATTGTAATTTAATGCAAATTACTTTTCTTATATGCTTTGTAACATAATAATCACACCAATATGTTCAGGTGGTCTGCTAAAAGAAACTATCATTAAAAGAAACGATATTTTAAATCTAATCTTGGACTTGATTTTAAATTAAGTTAAAAGTGTGTGTTTGAATGCTTTCAGAGGCAATATTTTCCTGATTAAGAGATTATTTACTACAGAAGTGGGAATCCTTGAGAACATTCTTCAATGTACTTGAAGGCAATGCAGTGAGATATGCCCAGAAAATATGGAACTGTTGAATGCACTCAAGAACTTCTGTGCAGTTCTAAATGCACATAATAATTAATATAAATTGCACGTTTGCTACGGCCTTTTTTTAAAGCACTGTTTGTAGCCTACTGCCCTAGTAATATAATGTCTGTATCTTGAACATAATAAACTGTCCATACAAAAGCATGTCCCTCCCTGTCAGGCTTGAGGAGGTGTGGGAAAATATTCAGTTGTTGCTTGTCAAGGTCTAGTGCACAGGAAACAGGAGTGTTCACTGCTAGGAAACTTCCCATTTTCAGAAATGAATTGAAGTAAGCCATACAACCCCCCTGTTTTGATCAGGGTTGAAACACTGAATTTACCCCAAATTAAAAGCAAATAGAAAAAGAGACAGACTGGGTGGGGAGTTAAACTGTTGGCACCAAATGATCTAAATGAGAAGGCAAATTAAATGAAGAGCATATGTAATCTATTATTCTGTCCGGATCTTCAGAGTTTCTGTATACAATCTGATTTTTAAGTAAGGGTAGCTGTGTGGATATATTGGCTAATCTTAAACATTCTGAGCTGCTGGATTGAAGAAGGCAGCCTTTCTGTCTCCCAGAACTCAGAAATCAATCCCCTCTTGGCATTTAGGAAGTCAGGTTCTTTCATCTAAATACACTGGAAAGGCAGTGTTTCCATGTAAAAGGAAATATAGTTACCAACTTTAGATTGGTGGTTGTTGATCTAGTGTATAATGTTTAGGGTGTATAATGATCTAGTGTATAATGATCTAGTGTATAATGTTTAGGGTTTTTCTCCATCTGTTTCAGTCTGTTTTAGGGGAGATGACAAATGGGTTGTGCCATTGTGATTATGGCACTTCCAAGTCACCCCCACCCAGGGGGTCTTCCCTACCAGGCTGAAGACAAGGAGGTACCCAAATCTCCTTCTACCCTGTGGGCCAACACTGGCACTGGATGAAAATGCTGCTGCATCTGGTGCAAAAGCAAAGCTTCAGCGGGCTGCAGCTTGGTGAGAGCAGAGGTGAGCTGCTCCCTGGGCTGTGGTGAGGCATTGCCCAGGTTAATCAGAGGGGAGAGAGCATCTGCTAGGCCAGGAACAAATTGATTCTGTGTTAGCTCTCTCCTCCTTCCTTGAATGGACTCATTTGCTCTTTCAATCTCATCTTCAACAGCACCAAACCAAGCCTGTTTGAGATTTCTTTGTATCAGCTAATATTCTATTGCATATTTCAGAAACCACTAACCCCATTCATCACACTGTAAATGCAAATGAAAGCCCTATCTTTAGAGTGTATTTTCCACAGCTTGGAGCTCCTCTCCCTTTCCTCCAACATCCATTTAAATACTGATTACACTGGAAAATGGAATTTCTATCATAAGGAAGCTTATATTGAGGTTAATGCAAAAGAAGAGGAACTGATCTGTAACCCTCAGCACTTTAATTGTGGGACGTTATTCTGGCTGTTCAATGGCATAACATGTTCAGATCCCAGTGACCTTCTGAGTCAAATGAGGTTTTGGCCACTGTCTCAGTATATCCATCTTCAGGAGAGGATGGAGGTGACTTTCTGGCCTCACTATGGTAGGGAGATAGTCTTCCTTTGTGTCAGGTGGTCTACAGGCACCATTTCTTTGGCCTGCACCACACACAAACCTTCTGCCCACACCAGCTGCACAGGTTTTATGTATTTCTGTATGTGGGAATAATAGGTTTTTCTGTTTCTTTGTGTGTCTATATGTCATAGTTGCTGTGCTAAATTCTCAGTTATTTTTATTTTACCATAAATTTGCTTAGCTTTTTCCACATTTGCCAGTGTCCTCTCAGCCATGGATGAGGAAGGGGGCAGAGGCAGCTTCCAAACCTGACAACTGGACCATCATGCAGTCTGTGTGTCTGGGTGGCCAAGGGTGGTGGCAAAACTGGCAGGCTCAGAAGCCCCAGTTTCCATGACACTGAAGACTTTCTCCAGCCTTTTTCATATTCCACAAAAAAAAAAAAAAAAAAAAAAAAAAAAAAAAAAAAAAAAAAAAAAAAAAAAAGAAAAAAAAAGAAAAAAAAAAAGCTCAGAGCAAACACCTTATTTTGCAGAAATTTTGCATGACCATCTCCTTCGCTGCTTGCCTGTTCTTCCACCCATCTTCCCACAAAGAGGTTAATAAATGTTTACTTTTTTTCTTGTTTCCATATGGTTTGTTCACAGGCTTTTGCTTGTGTGTGTATGAATGCTCACTTGCATTGACTGCTGTGAGGGAATTGTTCTACTAATGCTGGCCATCTTCAAATCAATGACTGCACATAACAACAGAAAGTGCCTCAGATGTAGTGGTTTCCACAGGACTATTGTTAGGCCTTTGTTAGGCATTTTTGAACCTAATAAATAATGTCAAAAGTCTCTATCCTAGCCAAAAATGTTCCCTTTGAAACAGTTCTAATAGTATTTTTGTTCTGCAATGTCTCCCAGTGTTGTGAAGAATTTGTGCCTCACAATAGGAATCTGGTATATCGCGTGCCGCTTTGCTATTTCTTTTTTAATTTATTTCAAGATATGAACCCTTCTTTCCTGAGCAGGAATTCCTAATTCTTTACATAAATGTTGTTTCTTCTTGAATAACCGTACCACTTGGAACTTCAGTGCTGTGAATGCTACTAAATTTCACAAACTACTGGAAGAACAAATCTTAATAATGATGGAATGAAGGGGAGGAAAGCAAATCATTGAACTTAATTATAGGCTATTTCAGTGAATCTCCTTTGTGTTTTGTTGTATAACTCATAATTAAATTATATCTAAAGTAAGGTTTTAACAATTGATTTATGCACTGAAAAGCAATGATAACAATGGTCAAAGATGATCACAGTAGTCCCCTCTGGCTGTAATATGTATTAATCTAGACCATAATGACTATTTATTCTGGAAAAAAAACCTCTAATTGGAGACTGTCTGTGATTCATTATGCCTTATATAGCATGTATTAGCAATACATTTCATCTGTCCTTAATGTGAAGTATAATTTGTGGATAATATTCCCATTTCAGTAGTGCAGTAGTGTGTAGCAAATCAAGCTAGGAGAAACATATTTGCTAGACATATTTTCTTTCTGTGCATTTTACTTTGCTTATTTTAATTGGGCTCTGGGGAAAATGTCAAAACCCACATTTTTCTGCATTCATTTTTGCTGTGGCACCAAAGTTGTTGGGTGCTATGTGTATTAAAATAACTATTTATACTGTGGGGTTTTATTTAGTTATCTCATTTCACCTTAGAGATAAAAGAGACACTTAAACTTTTTTTCATCACGGTGGTAGAAATAAATGTTAGATATACAGTTGGAACTGCAAGGAACAGAGCTTTATTAATATTCAGCTCTTTACTGAAAAGATCAGCTTTGTGGGGATTGCTCAGCAGTTGTTTCCCACCAGGCCAAAGCAATTCGGAGTAATCAGGAATATGCAGCAAAACCACGGTACCAATCCACAAACCACACATTCTGTATTCTTATACTCATCAACATACCAGAAAGTGCTCAGCTCTGGTCAGCTTCTCTCCCATCCCCACAGCAGGCTCATTCTTTGTAGGTCATGGTGACTCTCCAAATCAAGCTCAGGGGTGCATCTCCTTCTTCTTCCATCAGGGCATCATCTGATGCCCTCTCACTGTGACGAATTTCATCTTGGGGTGTTTGTTTCTGAAAATGATATGCTCCCAAGATGCCAAGGGTCCGTCTCATTACCCTAGGCCCTCCTCTGGTGTCAGCCCCCTCCTCGGATTGTGAAGGTGCTTTCTGAAAAAAAAGAGCTGTCCCCAGGCAACAGGTGAGGAATCATTGGCAAGAGGTTTAAGCTCAGCGGCTTCAAAGCGGTGGACCCCCACACAGACAGTACAGTTGCTATGCAACAGAGTGCCTGCCCTGCAGAGTGCCCGTCGCAGGGGAATTCCCATCCTGGCCTGCCCCGTCCTCCAGGGCAGATTCCACCCTCCCCCATAGCTACCCACAGCTGCAGCATCGAGGTCCCAGTCTATCTCCCAGGGTCCCGGAAACACTAGGGCAGCCCCCACACACTTTTTCATTCACCAAAGATTTGTTCATAACAGAACTGCTTATTTGTAGTGTAGGGTTCTTAAAAAAATTTTACTTCAGTAATTGTAATAGAGAATGAAACTCACTTGGGGTTTGAAAATCAAACTCCTAATACTCCCAGTGGCAGTTCAGTGGACTTAGATCTGTGTTCATTTCTTTACAGTTGATGATAGCAAAGTAGCTACCTTGGACTTCCAGAGGGCAGACTGTGGCCTGTTTCAGGAGCATCTTTGGCAGAGTCCATTGGGAGGTAGTATGAAGGGCAGAGGACTCTAGGAAGGATGGACATTCTCCAAGAAGGAGAATGTCCTTAGTGCTTAAAGGTCTGGAAGCAGTTTGTCCCCACATGCTGGAAAACAAGCAGGTGAGGAAGAAGATATAGTGACAAAGGATGGGGAAACTGGAGGTACTTAGTGCTTTCTTTGCCTCAGTCTTCAATATTAAGATAAGTTGTTCTCTAGGTACTGAGCCCCTGAACTGAAAGACAGAGAGCAGAAAGAAACCCCTATAATCGATCATCAGGCAAAGGAGGTGATTTTCCTGCTCTGCTCACACTGGCGTGGTCCTGCTTTGAATATTGTGTGCAGTTTTGGGCACCACAGTACAAAAAGGGCATTAAGCTCTTAGAGAGTGTCCAAAGAAGGGCCATGAGGATAGGGAAGGGTCTGGAGGGGAGGCTGTATGAGAAGTGGCTGAGGACACTTGGTGTGTTCAGCCTGGAGGAGTCTGAGGGGAGGCCTCATCATGGCATACAACTTCCTTGTGAGGCGAAGAGGAGGGACAGGTACCAATTTCTTTACTTTCTTGATCAGTGACAGGACTCAAGGAATTGGCATGAAGTCAAAGGACTTTTAGGTTGGACATCAGGAAAAGGTTCTACATGTGGAGGGGTGGTTGGGCACTGAAACAGGCTCCCTGGGGAAGTGGTCAAAGCACTAAGCCTGACAGAGTTCAAGAAGAGTTTGGACAACACTCTCAGGCAGGGCCAGGAGTTGGATTCAATGATTCTTGTGGGTCCCTTCCAATTCAGCAGTCTCTGTGATTCTAGGAAGGAGAAATGGTCAGTGACCTTCTAAACCACTTAGACACACACAAGCCCATAGGGCCAGATGGAATCCACCCCAGGAAACCAGCTTGCATAAGAAACCACCAAGCCACTTTCCATCATTTACCAGCAGTCCTGACTAACTGGGGAGGTCACAGGTGACTGGAGGTTAGCTGATGTGATGTCAATCTACATGAAAATCTGGAAGGAAGATCTGGGGAAATACAGGCCTGTCAGCTGAGCTTGGTGCCAGGAAATGTCCTGGAGCAGATCATCTTGAGTGCCATCAAACAGCATGTACAGGACAACCAGATGGTCAGGCCAGCCAGCACGGGTTTGTGAAAGGCAGATCCTGCTTTACCAGCCTTATCTCCTTCTATGACAGGTGACCCACTCAGCAGATAGGGAGAGGCTGTGGATGTTGTCTTCCAGGACTTTAGTTCACCTTGACACTGTTTCCCATTGCATTATCCTGAAGAAACTGGATGCTTATGGCTTGGACGGGTGCACTGTTCAATGCACAGCAAATTGTCTGGATGGCCAGGCCCAGAGAGAGGTGGTAACTGGAGTTACATCCAGCTGCTGGCTGGTGAGTAGTCCTGAGGGCTCAGGACTAGGGTCAGTCCTGTTTAATTCTTTATCAATGATCTGGATGAGGGGGTCCAATGTACCCTTAGTCAGTTTGTAGGTGACACTGTGTTGAGTGGGAGTGTTGATCTGCTGGAGGGCAGACATGATCCAGTGTCTGCATTTCCCACACAGAGGTAGGAGCTGTGTCCTGTTGAGGTCTCTGCTTTCAGGAGCAGGGAGAGATTTAACCACAATTCACCTGGAGGCACAGACAATGGGTGAGTATGAGCTTGCTTTAATATAGTCAGCTTCAGAAATGTGCTGTAAAATGGGTTCTAGTAAGTGTTTGGGCAGGAAGCCCATGCTGAAGCTGTGTTTTATTGTTACTTGAGGTGGCTTTCCTGACTTGAACATGTGGGTCTCTGTGTATAGTCAATTATCTCCAAGGTACCTTAAATCTCTGCTGCTTTCTTGCTCAGTTACATGGCTAACAGTTACTGTTTTCTGAGTTCACATTTAGTTACTGTCAGTGTGAATGCATCACTAGCCAGCAGAGCCCAGAGGAGGTGCTGCTGGTGCTGCCGGGGCTCCAGTGGTGTGGGGCTGGCTGGTCTTGAGCTGCCCAGGCAGGTGGCCAGAGCTCTCCTCTGGCAGCAGAACAGGAGCTACATGAAACTCAGCCAGGAGCTTGGCTGGTGTTCTGCAGCTGCTCTTGCCAGTGTGCTTTTCATGCCCCTGCTGCTGGGGCTTGGCTGGCAGGACTTTGACGCGTGCACCTGGCCCTGCTGCTTTTGGACCTAGCTTTGGGGGAATTATTTGGAAAGACAAGAAGGTGACTATGTGTGATTCCTTGTTCTCTTTGGCAGACAGAAACAAAAAAATCCTAAAAAATCCTGAAAAATTATTTTATCTAGTCCAATTAATCATGACACATGAAAGGAGAACAAAGATGTATTTGTTCTTCTAGTGGCAGTATATAATTGCATTGTCACAGTCAGGTGTACACTCCTGAGATCAGATGAAACTTTAGTGAGGAAAACCCCTGATATCTTATGAAAACACTGAAAAAATATATCCAAAGGGAGTTTTGTTTTTTATTTCTCATCTTCAGAAGTGTACTGAAATGCACTAGTTGGCTAAATGACTCATTGCAATTAACTTTTGCTCTTTAGTCATTAATTAAAAGACTTCGGATTTTTGAATATATTTACTACCTGCAAAAATTTTAGTTTGTTTCAGAAAAGTTACACCTGTATTTTTTGTGAACTGTTCTTTCTAATCCACAGCTAGTTATTATTCATGGACTATAATTACTTTTCTAAAGTTACACATAATTTTCTCCTTCCCCTGATCTAAGGATTGGTCTTTCTATAAAGAAGGGTAATGATCTGTGATTAAAGCTTGCTCTTGGTCACATGTTCATACATGAGTACAGGAGAATGGCCAGTATTGGAGAATATGTCTGCCTTTACACTGTACAGACACACATGATAAACACATGATTGTAGCCAAGTAGAAAAAAAAAGACAAATTTGCTGCTTGTCAGCTGCCTTTCACAGAGACACTCCAGCAGAAAAATTGACCCAGCATTTTTGTGTTATCTACAGAGTGCTATCAATCACAAGGAAATATAAATCCTAATTATATTCTAATTAGAAAAAAACATGAACTCCAACCCACATTTGTCATGAAAAGCCTTTGTACTTGATACTGAATTTTCAGTTTATTCAATTTATGGTGCTATTAGTGATGTCTATCCACATTCATCATCACAATTTTTTTTCATTTGCACCACTTAGCCAAGCTAATATTAAAACTGATTTTTCTTTTGCCAGGTGTCAGTGTTAGGATAAAGCTTTTTTGAAAATTTCAGAAGGCATTATTTGTCAATGTCCTCCAATAGAAATAGTTATGAGCAGGATATTGGGGGGTTTTATTCAGTGAGAAAAACGTATGTGATCATGACAGTAAGTATAAAAAGGGGAAAAAGGTTGTGTCTGTATTTATAGTTGGAACTTTATACAGAATATGAGTTTAGTTTCAGTCTTAGATTATGCAAGTGGGATTTTCCCATTTCTACTGTAGCTCTGTTAAGAGTTTAGCATTTCCTTCTCTTGAGCTGTCACTGACCATGAGCACAGAGATGTTTCATATATCCTGAGAAGACAACTGTGAGTGTGGCATCCCCATTTCATGATCTCAAACATTGCTTTCCTTCTCTTTTGCCTCTGGTGCAGCATCCTGCTCTCATCCCCAACATCAAAACCCATCAAGGGGGCAATGATTCCCTTATTTTCTGGGACCTGGTCTTCTGTGATTCATGAGCTGTGTAGGGGGAGATGCCACCTGAAGAAAATGCAGTGAGTGGGGAACATGGTGGTGTGGAGGATAGTGGAAGAATATGAGAGGAAATGCAGGATGGAGAGGGAAAACCAGAATAATGACATAACCTGAGTTTTCCCCACACTGCTGTCAAGGGGAGTTTTGTTCCTTAGCCCCTGTTAGGCATTTCTCATGAAGCTGGTTTGGCCATTTATGTCTAAATTGCACAGCATGTGCCATTGGTTGTGTAATATTTTCATCACTGTTTTGAGTGGTCTGGTTTGAGACAGCATTTGCAGCAAGTCTAAAAATCTTGAAAATAGTTAGTTTTAAAAGAGGCATTGATAACACTACTGTGACTCCGATTACATTTACTGGGCAAGTACTGGGTAATCATTTCCATGAGACTATAAAAGGCTCCTGAAAAAGCAAGTTCAAAATTCAGAGACAAAGGGCATGATGTATCAAGGATAAATCTATGGGGCTTTCAACTCAGCTTATATTAATAGAAAGGTTTGGTGCTGGTTGAACAGTGAGACATCAATATTTTTGAGTATTTAATTTTTTGTCTTGGAAGTCAGTACATGGACTTGAAATACAGAAAAGAAGCGGATAAAAAAGGGATTTCATCACATCTCTGTAAACTGACCAGGGCTTGTTACAAGACAAGTTTTCAATATTATTTGAGATTAAATTCTTTGTCAAAAAAGACAGCTGAAATCAATTTTATACCAAAAAATAACTTTACAAATTCTTGAAAAGTTGAGCTTCCATTAGCATTTTGGGAATATCTAGCTTTACAAGGGAAAAAACATTATAGAAGTTATAGGTGATTGAAATTGCTTTTTTAATGGGAGGGGTAATAACGATAGTGTTATGCCCATTATTTCTCAGTCTTGAAGAAATGGTCCATCAGGCACAGCATCACCAGCCAGGCAAGAGAGGGGATTGTCCCACTCTGCTTTACTGGGGCAGCCTCACCTCCAGAGCTGGGGGCAGTTTTAATGCCACAATGTAATGGAGATTTAAAGCTCTTAGAGAGTGTCCAAAGTAGGGCCATGGAGATGGTGAAGTGCCTAGAGGGGAAACTCTATAAAGAGTGTCTGAGGGCACTTGGTCTGTTTATCCTGGAGAAAAGGAGATGGAGGGGAGACCTCATTGCAGTCTGCAGCTTCCTCATGAGGGGAAGAGGAGGGCCAGACACTAATCTTTTTTCTCTGGTACCCATGGCAGGACCTGAGGGGACTCCACGAAGTTGTGTCAGGCAAGGTTTGGATATTAGGAAAAGGTTCTTCACCCAGTGGGTGATTGGGCACTGGAACAGGTTCTCCAGAGAAGTGGGCACAGCACCAATCCTGAGTTCAAGGAACACTTGGACAATACTTTCAGGCACATGGTGGGAGTTCTGGTTCTTTACAGGGCTGGACTCAATGATCCTTTTGCGTCCCTTGAGACTCCTGCTATTCTGTGATTCTGTAGTCGTTGGCCTAGTTCAGAGGTGCAAGTTTGTGAAAACAGAACTGACTCCTTACCTGCTGTCGAGTTGTTGGAAGTTTAGTCACTACCTTCAACAGAACTGAACTTTCAGGAATTTTTCCTGTCTGAAGCTGCTAATAATGGAATGGCCCTTTCCTACAAATGCAGCTGCAAATGAATATGCTTCATGGCTAGCTCTGATGAACTGAGGCGTTTTCAGACTTGGTGATTATATTCCTATGCAATGCTGCATTTAAGAATCAAAAACATATCAAAATTTGAGTAACAGAGAAATTAGACTAATAATAAAAATGTGAGCTGGATTTGGATAAATAAATGGCTTTAGATGAATCCTTTATTTCATGGAGGATTTACCTTAGGAATTATATTTGTGTAAACTATGTCTGGAAGCTTTTATAAAATGTCAACTTTTGTGTTTCATGTAAGCATGAAGAGAACATACACACTCAAAGAGGTTTCAGTAAGCTGTATAAGTATTTATTTAGGTAATCTGCATGAGAGCAAAAATATTTTCCACCTTTTTTCCTTTAAAACAGCTATTATATACAGGTCCATTTCAGTACCTAAGATGTACCCTTTGCATCCAGATGTACAACACAGAGTGATTCCCGAAGGCATGTTGTGAGGATTGGAAGCAGACAAATGAAAAGTTATGGAGAAGTGATGTCTAATTCTGTCAGAGTTGCTGTTTTTTTCTTCATCAGTCCATTTGTATATCTGTTGCCTTTACTCTGCTTTGGATGTATATTGCTAAGCACTGACATATCTACTGCAATTCAGTTTTAGCATTAGTACTGATAGGGTTTTTTAATCTCCATTTTACTATGACATTACATCAGCATTTTTTTGTGTGCCCCCCCCCCCCCCATGCTTCCCCAGTTTAAAGATGAGCTCTTTTAGATTTTTTTTTTTTGTGTGTGACTTTAACAATGTTCTGTTCACATTTCCTTGGATAGACCCAACAATTGCTTGTTGACCCATTTTAACCCCTTTTGAGCATCATCTTCAAAGTGTAACTGTCCTTGACAATGAAAGAGACCTTCCTATTGTCTGGTCCTTCCAGGCAATCTTTAGCATTGAGTTAAATGGCTTTCAGATGGAGGAGTTGGCTGGAAGGAAGGAGACAAAGTGGTCTGTTGTTTCTGAGTGACTTTGCTAGAGTTTCCCTTTTTTCTTTTAGAATGGTGCATTTCTATAGAAGATGACAGACGTTTTGACAGGTGCAATATGCTTTGAACTGTTGTGTCAGATAATTCTTTTGTCTTGGTTTTTCCCAGCAGAGTGGTACATCTCCTTAGGATGCTGATATGCATATTGTTTGCTTTTCATTTAGTGTGGTGAAGCCTTCCATCCTCCTTTTCTCTCTCCCTCTCTAACTTTTTTAACGGCTTTTTGCATATATGTAGCTGACTCAGAAGGAAAGGCGGAGTGACCATGACTTAAACCTCTCTCGCCAAACTTTTGATCATGATAACTGACACTCAAAACTCAGGAAATTTTAATGGTAATGGAGAAAGGGCTGGCAAAGGCACACAAAGGCACAACTTCAAATAAAATCTTGTTAAAATCTTATCTCTGACTGCGATGAACTATGCTTGGGTAAAAAACATGGTTTCAGACCTCTTTGGAGCAGGAAATATTTGGCTTTGTTCATCTGAGCACTGGCCTAGGTGAAAACAAACTGTAGTCCTATCACATAATCAAAACAGGTTTGAGAGGAAAAGAAGGGCTCCAAGCTAAAATTTTAATACTTGTATTTTGTCTTGCTTCTAGTAAGGATGTTTTATTTCTTTCTTAATACGGTTACTGCAGTATATACTTCTTAAACAGGTAGGTTAATTTATTTGGAATATGCAGAGCGCATTCTATGTTTATAGCAAATGTTTTTGAGGTGTCAACTCTGGGGGTTTTTAGTTCTGCTATGAATTATAGTGTTGTAAATATCAGCACTGGTATACTGGTCATGAAAAGAACATATTGGGATTTGTGCCTGATGCTATCTTTCTGCATCAGTCCCTGCTTCTGCCTGCTGCATTCCTGCCTGTTTTTGACTTAAACAGAGTTTTTTACTATTACCTTTGATGTTTTCTTTTTATTTTCAGAGTTAACATTCCTTCTTTTGGTGGCCTGGGTATGACTCTCATTCATTGTGTCATGAATGACATCCGTGTTACTGAAAGACAATCTGACCCTGAAAAATTGAAAACAAGATCTTCTTTTGCAGTTGCTTTACATGGCACAAACTCAATGGGAAAGAGAGATTTAAAGGCTGCCAATCAAACAGAGGAATAGACAACATAATTTACTGTAACAGGGAGAGGTGACTTGGATAGTGCTCCTTATGAATCCTTGCAGACTATCTGAGAATGCAGTTTAGTAGCTCATGGAAGATGTGTTTTAAGTACTTACACCATTTTTTTTTAGCATCAGGGCCTAGCAGCTAAATCTCTGTATGCCATAGCTGGCTGACCTGGTGACCTGATTTCTGAAAATGGCAGGAACCCATCAAACTGTTTTTCACAGAGTGACAGTATCTCAATCTAGCATTTTAGCCTACAAGGCAATTTTAAAATTTTGTGTGTTATGGTATATAGTGGGTAATCTTGAATTGAAAAAAAAAAAATTCTTCTAAATGATAACTCTTATGGGAAGATTTTGAATGGTTCTTAGCCATATTTTTCTCTTTACTAGTAGATGCCTCTCCTAAAGTCTTCCGCAGCAGTACTAAAGCATTTGAGATCATGGATCTGAAACATATGGATAAACCATTGTTTGAAATTCAGTCTACTGCTGTAAAAGGGTGCTAGTAATTGTTGTGCTTGACTGTAAAAATGCTTCTTTGGGTTCATTGGAATTTTCAGTCTCTACAGTTATATTTTCTTCAAGTAATTCCTGTTTACATTACTACTTTTACTTTTGTAAGTGAGTCATATAACCGAGATACAACATCTGTTTTATTAGCTATCCTTACTGGCTGAAAACACAGTATTTTTGTCATCCCTGTTCTGTGCTTACCTGTTACCATAATCTCTGGTTGTAGATTTATTTAGTTAGCAAACTAATAACTGGTTGAAACTCCTTATCTCTAAACAGTAGAAAATATATTCAGAACACCAAAAATTTCAAAACGGATTTTTGTAGTGATCCATTGTAGTTTTCTGTAGGCAGCTAAGAATAGGTTCTCATGAAGATTGTTGGATGGTCTTAACAAGAGGCCTATTTACTGACACCAACACTAATTGCAGTGTGTCATGGGAAGCTCTCATCTCAAGAGATCTGACATTGTTCCAGGAAGAACCAAGCAGATCCAACATTAAATTGCTTCAGGCTCTTTTGCAAAGTAGAGCATTTCTGAAGCTGGGAGAATTTTGCCAGGGGACTCACAGGGCATGAATTTCTTGGGATGATGTGCATCACATTCAGTTTTATGGTTCCCCTTTCACTGTTTGAGGACATTGCATAGCTGAATAGATTGAAGGGGAACCCACGCCTTTTTCACAGGAGTCTAGTGTAAGCATGGCAGAGTCCTTGTTATGGTCATCAGTGAGATGGGTATTTATTACTTGATCAGTATCTGAAATTTCTATAGGGTTCTCATAAGCAAAATGAAGGTGGTTGCTCTTTTTATCAGGTCTAGTAGGAAAATATGCAAAGAGTTCTCATAGGCTGCTGATGTCTCAAAATATGTCCACTGTAACAATTCACAGGCTATACAAGCTTCATGGTTGTCAAGTGTTCTGCTTGCCCTTGCCATACAGACGTCATGGTTGTCACTGGAGATAGAGCGCTGTACCTTCTGCTCCAAACACATAGGCTCCTGTGTCAGAGTTGGTATCGTGTTGCAAGCATGGGGAGACTATGCAAATTGGATAACAGAATGCTGCTCATATGGGAGCTGACTGTGCTAATTCCCACATTAATCCTGTGAGCGAGCACAGTATGAACAAGACACTCACCCCAAGGCTGGCTAAGGCCAAGCCATGTGTTCCCATCACTGAGAAAAGCTGTGGCTGCTCTCCAGGTAACCCACTGGACTCCCAAGTTCTCACTACAAGGTGCACCTGCCACCTGATAGCATTTTCTATTATCCTAGAAATGTTGACTGTGGAATAATCTGTGAGGAATCCACTTATGAAAAGGCATTTAACATCAATGCTGAATCTTTCCACCAATTTGCTAAAATTCAGGTCACACGGTCAGCAAGAAGGCCATGTTGGGCTTGCCTTTGTTGCAGGAATCGTTTCATCTGTCTGGCAAAATAGCAATATATTGATGCAGCTTTCTTAGAGTTGACAGAATGTGAGAAATAGCACTTTTCCCTTGTTTGATGTTCAGGAACCGTTCCAGGCTAGTGGGATGGGAAAGAACTTACTGGTGAGTCTGGCAGTTGATTGTCATTGTAAGTCCCTTTCAGCTAAAAATATTCTGTTTTATTCTATTCTCTTCTGTTCTGTTCCATTCTGTTCCACCCAACCCCACCCCACCCCACTCCACCATAATGATGATGTTTAACACTGAGATTTTTAATTTATGGGGGATTTCTCTCATGTAGGAATTTAAAGATGAATTGAAAGGGGTGATGCACAGAGACTACTCAAAGATGCATTGATTCCTACTGAAATATTTTATGTAGGATTTAGATGTTTCTAAAACGTTTCTGAATGACTTTGCTCTTTTGATGTGGGCTGAATGTTTCCTGCTTTGATGTATTTTCCTTTTACAAAGTATTGATTTCAGAAAAACAGTACATTTCCCAAAATCATACTGATTTTATCACAATTTTTAAGAAAAATTCTGAAGTGATTTTTTTCTTTTCAAGTTCAAATTACTTTGTTCCACGTTTTCTTGTCTTTAATTTGTACTTTATTTTATGATATAAGATAAGAAAAAAGAAAGTGTGAAATTTCACCACAAAATATTTGATGATGTCAAAATGTTGTCCATCATTGTATGGATCTCTGCAATAAAATTTTTATTCTGCGTCCATGGGAAATATCAACATGATGTATTTTAAGTTAGATGCATAATAGGTGCTGCTCATCATTTTTCCATTATGTTTTTCTTTTCAGGTTTCTCAGACTTGAATATGAAAACCAATACACCAGCAGCTGTTGCTTTCTCTTTCCACTGAATAATGTTTATGTACAGATTGCTGATTCAGGATTTTTTGGTCTTCTTGCTTGACTGAGAATTGAAACCAGTTGCTTGGCTTGGCTTTAATCTGCCTGTTTGAACTCTTGAGGTCTTAAGGGTGACCACTAGTATTAGCAGGGTAACTGATAGGTAAATTGAAGGAATCAAGTTTTTATTACTGAACTGAGAGTTATATTAATAATGTAATTAATTTCAATGAATGCTGGTTCAGGTCACTTGATCTTGGAACACGATGGTTGTGCCTTGGCCCTGAAGGCAAAGGGGCTGAGGTTCTTATTTATAGATTCTCTTGGGGAAGATTAGATTGAAATAACACTAAATCACTGGTGTTTATATATATACATAGGGTTTATTTGGTTGCAATGGAAATGAGGTGTTTGGCAGGTTGGATTATTATTATCTATTGTAATACAGCAGTATAAAAGAATTTCAGACTTCAACTGAAATTCATTTGCTGATGTTGACTGTAGAGAAGAGGATCACAGAAGGCATTTTAGTACTGTGTTGCTAAAAGGCATTTTAGAGGAATATTGCAATTATTGCAAAAAAGAGGAATACACATACAAATAGGCAATGGAAAATCTGGATGGTATATTTTATATTTAAGCTTTAACCCCTGGTTTACTGTAATTTAATGTTGTGGCATTTTTTATTTCTTTCTCTCTTAAGAAGTCAGAACAGAAGGGCTACTTCTTAGGAATTCTCTTCACTATTCACAAAAAAACCCCAGCAAATCAGTTTAGCCCTTCAGAAATGTCAGCATAATTAATAGCACTGTCTTCCCTTTATGAACTGAGTTTTGAGTATTGGTTATATATGCAGCAATGAATACCTGAATGGTTAGCATCAACTTTCTCTACTGGAGCACCAGAAATAGGAAAAGATTTACCACAAAAGTATAATTAAAATGATTTAGGAAGAAAGAAAAATTTCCAAAAATCTTGCAGGATACAAGAGGCAAAATATTATTGAACCTACTACCTGCAATCTACTGTTGAACATAAATGGTAGGAAGACATATCAATGGGATGTTACTTTGAAATAAATCTAATCTTCAACGGGTACAGAAATTAAAACATTTGCCTGTAAATATGCAAAATCCAAGTATCTGGCAAGGAAAACTCCTGTGTGAACTGTGCCAAGAATGTTTTTGCTGAGCTCAGATGTGTATTCCTTTTAGTGAAGCTCTTGTAAAGCCACTCCTGAAGGGCACCCTGTTGTTTGATTCCCTCGTATAGTCCCTCTGGTCAAGGGTAAGACCTCAGCAGCTGAGGATGCAAAATCATTTATGTTGTTTAGGAATACATATTTGTATTCATTCTAGATATCATGAGCCTATTGGCAAGGCTTGTAAATTGGAAATTATGAACCTGGGAATTCCTTCCTCCAGAAGTATTTAAATGCCGATCTGTGGGTTGTGTTCCCAAGAACCAGTGCTTTCCTCGGTTGTGTGTACAGTCATGGCATTATGAAGGTGTTTGAGTGTAAATGAGAAAGGAATTTGGTTATTAACTTAGCATTTGTGCTTCTCCTGTGGTGATGAGTGAGCTCTTTTGTGGTACCATCACTGCTCCCAGGATCAGTTAATTACATTAATCTCGGGCACAGACACAGTTTTCCTCAGATTTGCTACAGCCTTACTCTCTCCCTTCTCTAAATTGTATCATATTGCCTTGAGATGTAATTTGAGAGGTTTTGCTGTCTTTGATTTTTTATTATGTACACTGTGGAAGAAACAGAACTAATCATGACATAGTCATGTCTGCAAAGAGGAAATTTACATTGGTAAAATAAGCTGAGATGCAGACACACTGCATGTGTACCGAGTAAAACTGGGACATAATCTACACTTGCTAATGAATTGTTTCATAGGGATGTACAACTTGAAAAATGAGCACCTAAGTGGTGAGCTATCTTTCTCTGTCACAGCATTGCTTTGCTGGAATGATGCATATTCCTGGAGGAAATGCAGATGAGATTAAATAGCACACAGCTTTTCAGCCTCCATTCTGAATGTCATGCATGTTTCTGGACACAATACAAATGAGAATATAGATCTTGTGCAAGCTTAAAAAAAATGTTTCTTAAAGGTTTTCAGCTTGATAGCTTTAAGGTAGGTTTCCCATATCAAAATGAAGATTCCTGATGATGAAATATTTGACTTATGGCCCAATTTCAAAATGTAAAGATTACTGTAAATTATTGTGGTGCAGGAAGAGGAATGAAATAGATCATCTGTTGTTCAATTTAGTTTTAATTTTTCTGATGTATGAATGTTGAAAAAAACCCCTTAGTTGATTTTTTATGTGTCGGCATTTCAGTAAAATACTGATGTGGGTTTCTCTAGTACTTATGACTTGGATAAAGTTGGGGTTGGATGTCCCTAAGTGATATTTGTATTTATTTTTAATTATATGCAAGGGAGGAAGAGAATCCAAGACCTGTATTTTCCTTTGCTGGCAAAGCACAGATTATTTTTATAACACATGGTTTGAACAGCGTTTATTCTTGAACTGGCTCTATATGAGCAGGACTACTTTTGTTCCCAAATCATGGGTGACAATGCAGCATAGCTTGTTTACAGTGTGTTTAATCCTGTTTTACTATCTGAAAAGGGTCTCTGGTCATATGCCTGATCCTGCACCACTGCCCAGACCAAATAAACCAGGCATCTTTCCAAGGTCGAGCCCTCCAGTTATTTTTCAGAATATCTGTGAGCTGGCTACCTAGGAAAAAAGACACCAAAAGAGAAGGATTACTTCAACCTGCAAGGAACACCCTTGTTCCTACCAGAGTTTTGTTCCTGGGAAGCCAAATGCCAGCAGAACATCACTGCCTCTGTTTGACTGTAACTTGCTCCTAGCCGCCTCAGAAGTCAAAGTTTTCAGGATATAGAGTGTTTATAAACTTTTATTTTCCCCACATAGTCTATTGTACATACAAAGGGAAAATACAATATATATTTCTTTTGCTCTTGTTTGCTGACTTAGGAAAGTACAGTCTAATGGGTCTAAGAACCCGTTTTTTATGGAACACCTTATTTTTGGTCAGCATTAATGACAAGATTCTCACTCAATCTGCATTTTGTGCAATATTTTACTTGCCTGGAGGTACCCAATTTCAATTTTGCTACAAGGCTTCTCTTTGTTTCTCACATAACTATTCATATGAAATTCTTTTTAAATTTATCTCATAGTAGTTCAAATTCATTGCAATAAGGAATAAACAGTAGACGAGGAAACTTGGGACATTCTGGACCCTCTGTCACTTCTGACTACACCATGATTCACTAACTGAATGAGACAGTTCAGCCAGGGAGAAACACTTGCCGAAGCGGGTAGGAGTTTCAAAATCTAGGCCTTTTTTGCAATTATTTTTTTATAATTTTATTTGAACTTTTTAGCTTCAGGATTACTCCCCAGAAGAAAACAACTGGTATCTTATTATATGGTTCTATGGCCTGTCAATCATAGGATGTTTTCCAATTCTATTATGTTTTGTTTGTAATGAGAAAATGGCAATGTTTTGTTTTAGATGTACCAGAAATTCTAATAGAGAAAGAAAATGGAGCTGATCTGTTTAATGGGGATGAGAAGTTATTTTCTTCCTAGTTTCTTATTACTCTACTGCTTAATTCCTGGCAGGATTGCATTAATGTTAAGCACTGGTCCCCAGCACCAAGTGGCAATTTATCATCTATCTTGGCAGGCTTCCCTGCTTCATCCTGCACCTGCCTCCTTGAAAGAAAACAAGACATCAGATACTTATTCAAATAATGCAGTAGCTGATCAGCAGAGTATCTACACAATGGTAAGTTATCCATGATAAAAGGACAACTTTTTCATGCATTATATGTGACATATGTGTCCTTTCTCTTAAGATTTATGACATTCATGATGGTGACTATTGTTACTATAATCAAATCTTTTACAGCCTAGCTGCAAAGGTTCAACTTATTGTCAATAGATTTCTATATGAGTCAATCATGCAATTTCATAAATGCTTTGAAACACCTGCACTCTCCTTGGAAGGGCAGAAATACCAGTATCATGATCTCATATTTCAAGTCATGAAACTGCTATGTCTCAGTAATTCCCTATGGGCAAACAAAGTGGGAGACGAATCAAAATATATGTTCATTTTCCTTTGCTCCATATGATACATACATCTGTCACATATATACATGTGTGCATATTTATATATGTATTTGCACCCACATATATAAATGTGGGTGTGTGTATGTACATAAAATTTCTGAAAAATAGAAAATGGCCTTAAAGCACAAAAAAAGAAGATATCAAGCGAAAGCTGTATCTGGGAATCAGAATGTGAAGAGAATGGTAGGAACCATTCATAAAAAGGATAAATAAAATCTTATACACAAATATGAAAGGAAAGGTCATATGTTTTAACAGGAATTTGCATTTTATAAGCATCACTGGAAACAAAATGCTTAACTGCTAGAATGCAGGATGTCATGTTTCTGCTGGCATGGAAAGGGGGTCATTTGCTCAAAGCATTGATTAGCCTGAGGTGTGGAAACCAGTTCTCTGCAGTGCCACTGATCTCCTGGGACTGTCTTCTGGCTTCTCTGAGCCTCACTCCCCATCTATAAAAGAGTTAAATGTAGCCCTTCCTTCTGCATTGGGTGGTTATCAATGACACACGCAGGCACCAGTTAGCTCCTTGTATTTGGCCCAGAGCATTTAAAATATTAGAAAAATGCAGCTGCATATGGTAGCAGTGTGATTGATAAAGCCAGCTTATGTTCCATTAAGGAATACTTTATTATCTATGATTATTAGGAATCCATATCAACAACCCACTCTGTCAGGATCTATTACTAAAGGTAATTCTTTATTGAGAGCTCTCAATTTAATTTGAAAAACAAAGAGGGGGTAGAAACACTCATTGAAAATGGAGCAATTAAAGAAAAGTGGCAAGAGTATGAGGATATGTATACATACAACTGGTGCAGGTGAAGAGGTAACCTATAGAAGTACATTGTACAGTGAAGAAGTACCATGTTGAGATGCTCAAACCATTAAAAGATAAAATGGTTCTTCCAGGTACCTATTTCAGAACAGGAACTTGAATTTAGGAATCTGTATGCCAGGCATATGCCCTGGGGTTGGGAAATGGCCCATCTCTCTCTTTCTTCTCAGAGCTATTGCAGTCAGACATAAAATTTTTGAATGTGGCAACAGAGAATGACTACAATGTTGACAGCAAAGTACTTTAAGCAAAGCTGTTTATTTAAAGCTCTTGTTGTGAAGGATTGTAGCACATTTGCCCACTGAATTGCCATCTGCAGGAGCCATTTGATCTGGAGGCTAAATGGTATCTCTGTCCTTAAAGAATTCTTCATATTGACATTCTGATTAGGAATTTCCTTTTTTTTTTTTTTTTTTTTTTTTTTTTTTTTTTTTTTTTTTTTTTTTTTTTATAGCCTGGTCTAGAGCTGAGGTCCAGTTTTATTTTCTGCCCACAAGGAAGGTTTTCTAGTTGTCTGCAGAATTCTATAGCTGTCACAAAAATGGGTTTCTAATTTGTCATAGAGTGCTGAGCAATAGAAATATTTTCTACCCCCTGAAGATCCACAGATCTAGTTCTGCCTTTATCCCTAGGGTTGTGAGAGGGTGCCTCTATATTTGGCAGGCTTCTTGGAAGACTTTTTTCCTGTTGTAGTGTTTGCAGCGGTGCAATCAGCAGTGCCAAAAAAGGTGGTTGAGGGTTGTCTTGCTGTTGCAGCATGAGAGTTCTGCTGGTATGTTGAATACAAGCCTTTTTACTGATACTCCATTCTGTCTAGAAAATTGGTTTTCATTCTTTCAGGCTGGAATTTTGGTACATTTATGTGACCTTGATGTTTGATAGAGGCTGCTCTTCCCCCCAAAAGAACAGAAAAGGAGAAGAAAACAAAGCATGTTGATCACAGTAACAGTGCTCTTAACTTCTGAAATAATGCTTTATAAAGAGCCAGGGCCAAGTACTTTAGACTTCTGGAAGCTGGCAGCAACACTAATTTAATACTTAGACAGAACCACCAAATTTCAAATGTCGCCTGGGTTGTTATGGTTGGCGTTTTTGAATGGTCTCCTGTTCTTGCCATAGCACTGATGCAGCTCAGTAACTCTGGGCAGGTTTGGTAGCAAAGGCTTTCTGTAGCACATCATCCCCCACAGTTCAGGGTACTCCACTTCTCACAGCATGACATAGGACTGTGCTGCTCTTGCTCAGCACTCCACAGCTGGGGCTTGTTTGAGGAGTTGATTCTGATGGTTGGACCTCAGAATCAAAGAGAAAAAAATACTGGGAATGTGCATGGTATTTTTGGGCTATACTGTATATATGGATATTTGATTTCTCAAGTTTCCTTATGTGTTTGGATACCCTAATATTCCTAATGAGTCCTCGTGTGCAACTGCTTAGTAAATACCAGCCTTAATGCTTGTGACTTAGAAGCTTTGTTCAGTAGCCACAAAGGCAGAATAAATGCATAAGGCTTTGTGTATCTGGTTGCTTGGGCAAGTTGCCTTACTTAGCAAATGCAAAGATATTAAATTTCTATTCAGATGATTAAAAAAGAGCTTCTTCATGTTTTACCGCATGACTTGCTCTGTTTACGGTGCATTAGGTGTTTACTATAGTGATAGAAAAATGGCACCTTCTCCATCTCCCTCTCTTCTCCTTTGTAACAGATGTTTCCTCAGAAGGACTTGCTGATCACCTGCATCTCCAGCAACATCTAACAATATTTCATTAAAAAAATTAAGGTGGTAAGTATGCTTCCCTTTATTTTGTTAAGTTTTGATTTCTAAAGGTAACAGCTAGTGTCAGGTTTCTCAAACTGCTCCTTCTATTTCTTGTTTTCAATTGAAACTGTGTGCTGTGTCAGCAAAACCCACAGCTCGCTGCCACATTCTCTTTTGTGTGGCAGTCGTTTGACACATGAAACTGGCAGCTGCTCTTAAAGGACCCTGCAAATTAACCATATTAAAGATACAAAACATGGAGGGGTCCTTTTTCACGATGGTGGGAACCTTTCTTGACTACATTTAATTCAGAGGTAAACCTTTACTGCCATAATTAAAAAGGGGAACTAAATAAGAGAGTGCGTTACGTGCAACAGGATTGCTAACCGAAAAGTTGGGATGAGATTGGATCAGAACAGCCCGTGGCAGGGTTATAGGCTGAGATCTTCCAACAATTATCCTGACACCTGAGCTGTAGTTGTGTGAACTTTTTGACTACAAGTGACAGTGTTCTCTGCCTGCTGCCTCTGCAGATATTTGTGTTGTGTTTGGCTCCTACACACAGTTGTCACCAAGATCAGAGCCTCTGGGAAGAGTGTGATGATGATGGAAACAGTCTTGGACCCCTTGGAGCACTCCTGTTTTCAGTGGGGTTGCACATGACCAGTGGGCCTGCATAGAGTATAAGCAGAGGCAACCTGTGCAATGCACTGTGTCTGAAAGACTGAAATAGAACCTCAACTCTTGAAAAAAAATTTTTTTTGTGTTTTTTTCCCCCAAATTTATCCAAACCTGTAAAAAGTATCTCAATTTTTTTGGCAATTTTAGAGTGGGACGTTTTTATTTATCTGAGGAGAAAGAAAAGACCCCATAAGATGAGTCAGGCAGGGTTTGTTTTTTTTTTTTTTTTTTTTTTTGGATAGAGTATTTTAAGCATGAAATGCAGCTTTTTACATTTGAGTTTGTGTGAGGAAAGCTCACCCTGGTATAGGTCAATGCTAGCCCAATCTGTGCTTCAGCAATTTGTGGGAAGTAAAGTGAGACTGCATGGCCAGAGAAGAGGAAGCAACCTGAACATCATTTTCCAGAGGAGAATAGGCAAACCCAGAGAATGAGTACCAAGTAGTCAAACTACTATTAGGAAGTTATGGCTGCCCATTCTCACTGTAAAAACTTCCCACTATAACAGCATCCAGTCTTTTCCTCTGTGTTTGAGCTGGACCAGACTAACACAGATGGTGAGAGGAATTTCCTGTAGTCCAAAAGGAAAAGAGCTGCAAGGTCTTCAAAATTTCCTGAGGACTTGACTCCTGCCAATCTTTATTGGTGAGCAATGGCCAGAGGTTCAAAGCAGCAGCTGTGTCAAGAGGCCAGAACCACAGGTGTGCCCACTCACAGTAGTAAATGTGCTTAAGGTAAGTGTCCTTCCTTAAGTAATTCCAGATCAACATGAAAGTTTAGAAATATATTATTTTTATAATATATGTATATATATATATTACAGATATTGAGTGAAAGTGGGAGAATGCAGAGAATTCATTGCTAGATTTTGCATTGTTTTTAGAAATCATTCCACCCACCCAGAATTAAAGCCTAAGAAAGACAAAAGCCTTGTGCTGTGTTCCTTCATAACATTTAAAAATGTTAAAGATCCATAATAAATTTTAAAAAAAATATTCATGATAATTACTTTGTCCCTATCCTACTGATCTTCTGCAGGAGAAGACATTCTGTTGCTTCAGCTACTTTATGGGCTGGACCTATAATTCTGATGAATATTTACTGAACCAGTATTTTATCAGAAATCGGAGAACTTAAGAGGTTTTGTTCCTCAGACTCCCAGCAACCTCTCATTTCAGCGTGTATGGAACGTTCATCTTTCATCAAGAGTGCATAAAGGGGTTTGTTAATTTGTAGTAAGAGATTTACAGTAGATTTGTAGTAGGAAACTTACATATTTAACTTGGCTCTGTCTTATGAATGATGCTAACCACAGAGCATTCAGTTGGAAAATGCCTGCCAAAGGTCTGTTTCATCAGTGTCCTGGTCAAGGCCAGGAGCTGGACTCAAAGAACCTTGATGGTCCCTTCAACTCAGGAAGGGATTCCAAGTATTGGGTAAAACCAAAATATTCTTGTAAAGGACTTTATGCTTGCAAGGGAAAGAGGAAAAATGGTGTGGTCCCCATCTAAGATCTCAGCAAAGCTTCTCTCCAAGTAGTATGAGCAGCACTTAACCAAGGGCAGGAGAAATATGTGTCTCTGGGCAGATGTCAAAGGACTGACAACCTTTACTCACTGGAAAAGAAAAATACTCAGATTTAGGGCCGTGCTAACTTCCACACAAAAATCCAAATGTAGCCCAAGAGAAAACCCTGTGAGACATTTCAGGCAGTGTCAACTGGCCCCATCAACCTGGAAGGCACTGGGTGTCTGGAACAAGAAGAAACTGGGTTAAACCATAAATAGGACCAGAACCTCTAAATCAGCAGAGCTCCATGGAACATGCCAAGTGACCTGTAATCATTAAGGAGGAGGATTTGTGAATTAGTCTCTCATGTCAGTGACGTGAGAGCAACATGTCTCATCAGGACTCTGAAAACAGCTACTTTCTCCTTTTCCAGAAATATCTGAGAGGGTGCTGTCTTCCTATCCTGAGCAGACGTAAAAATCAGTTTTTAAAGCTGAAACAGTCCCTTTAAAGAGTGATTCCACCGTGTGTTGAGATATAGAAGTTGCAAATTTTGGCTGTTTTGTTTGGTTAAGGAAAGTGTAGTGATATTTTTTCTGTTTCTTGCTGATGGAATTTCAGGAGGAATGTGCATTATGCAGGTTTGATCTCATCCAGAAGTGATGCACATCAGCAGTTTTTCCTTTGTCTTCAGTAGTCTTTTATCTGGCCATTTTTTGGTTTTTGGCAAATTATATACAAATTAAATGAGTCATAAAAATGAACATACAATTAAGTTTAGACTGGCTTTGTTTCACTAATATCTGAAGTAACCATGCAAATCAAAAACCAGATATTCAACTGTAATAGCAACAATTTTGAAATCTGAAAATATGTGGTGCAAGCATTTGTGATTATATTTGAATAATTTATAGGTTACATACTTTCCCATTCTGCCCACAGTGATCCAGGTAAAATATAGGTGAAAAGAATCAAATGTGTTGCTAACTGCAGATTATTCTTTCAGTAAGTTTAAATGAGGCCAGCATCTGTTAAGTGCTTTTATTTAGGAATAGGAAAAATGCAGGAGCTCTCTGGTGGTCAAAATACATCTCTTCAGCTAAGTCACGTTCCCTTTAATGCTAAGAATTTCAGCTGATTTAAAGGTTTATTCTAGTTAGTTTATTAACTGCAAGCTATTTTAAAGAGATACTTAAATTAATAACACTTCAGTCATCCTGCAAACTCATAGTTTTGAAAATTTCCACATCAAAATCAAGAAAAGCAATCAGCAACAAACCCAAATTAATTAAGCAAAGGTAGAAAAAGACATTCCCTGAATTTCCAGTGTTGTGTGCTACACATCCTACCTGAGCATGAAGGGAGTTAAACATAAGCAGAACAAGCTCCAGGTTGTGTTCTCCATAGGTATATATGTCCCACTGCAGTGAGGTCTCATCCATGCCTGGAGACCTCACATGTTGCACAAAGCAAATAACTACTGATAACAGTACTTTGGTGTATATTTGACACTGAAGGGAATGACTGCCCCTGGGGCAGTGTGACTGTGAACTGGGGCTCTGATGGTTCTCTGGAAATAAGTGCTGGTTTTAGTAAGTACTAAAAAATACATTTATACTTCTCTATTATTGGACTGGTTTGTGAGCTATAAAGAGAACGAGGGGAAAAAAGGTGGCACAGCAAATTGTGTGTATCATGGCTATAAAACGACTCAGTAAAAGATTTTCCTACTCGTGGTAACGAAAGGTAGTTACATTCATCTTGGTTTCTGAAATCAGAGCTCCCAAAGGATTTATATTAACACTGTATTAGGGTTAGTACCTCTGTTCTCAGTGAAGCAGTCTGATACCTAACACACTTGTGAGGAACAGACATTGCAGCAGAACGTGTCTAATTCATCATTTTGCTTAGGATTTGTGGGAGGAAGTGAAAAGGAAACATTGCAGCTTGGTGTCTTTGTGCTCCTGCTCATAGTGACTGTGAGTACAAGGCTGACCCCCAGGAGTGCCAATGCAGTCTCTTCTGGCACTCACTGGCACTGTGTGGGCATTAGCCAGCTCCAGTTTTGAAGCCCTTCTCCTTCCCTTCGGCCTTTGAGCATGGCTAGTCTGCTTGATGACCATCCCCTGAGTTGGGCACTCCTGCAGCAGAGTCCTGACATGTCCTTGCAGCCTGGCCCTCCTTTGCTGAGTGTTTCAGCATGCACAGACTGCTGGCTCATGCATCATTCCCAGTGAAGGCAGTCCCATGCCAGTCCACAGCCAGGGCACTCAGCACTTTGTGCAACTAAATCTTCAGTTTGTGTCCTTATGTATAATGCAGTGTCTCCATACCACAGCCTGATATAACCAGTAAGAGCTGTGATAATGGGCACGGTGTGTCTAATTTATAATACTGAAATCAGTGTGAAGGGTCTTGGTTTCTACATTAGTCTGGGACTGTGTTTAACACAGCCTAGAGTATTCTTCAGTACCAGAAGATAATTGCAAGATTTAGCGTACTTCTAAAGGAAAATAACTTCTCATTACATTTTTACTTGCAGTCTTCTGCAACAAAATCATCAAGTACCCTCAAAAATGCTTTCTCTAGTCCCAAAATGCATTTAAATGACTGGTTGGGAATAAAAATATCAGAATCTGTTTTGTTTAAATGTTGCTGCTGACCATCCCATTTACTGGGTAAGTAGGAAGCAGAATCAAGTATACTGTTAATTACATACATGTTAATTGCATACTGAAGAAGAGATTAATTTTGCAATTACATGGGAAAAGACAGAAACAGCTGGTTTTTTGGACTGCACTTTTTTCTCTACAAAGAAAGAAAGAAAGAAAGAAGCTATCCTGGAAGTCTGTCTGTGAACTCTTCTAAGTATTTTAACACTGACATATTCGTTCAGCAAGTACTGTACTATTCCACATAATATTGAGTTTTTATAAAGATGAAGTCCATTTGAATGTTAAATAGTTAATGGAAGTATGGAATTTTCCCTCTTTGAGGAGATATTTGAATGTGTAAAATTAGATGTTTAGATTTTGAAGAATCAGACATAAGAATATAAGCAGCTGTAACATGACAGGCAAATAATTACATGCCCTGAATTCACTGATAAGGATGTATATAGCCAAAAAAAGCACTATTTGAAGGCTTGGTCTCTTGGTTATGATGCAGGAGTACCCACAAATAGAGCAGGTTTTGGACCAGAAGTAACTGACATTGTGAAAGAATAAGGAAAGCAGGATGGCTCTGTGCAGGATTTGTGGGGTGCTCAGATCTCTGTGAAGATCAGATCACCTTCTCCTCAACCCCCCGTCAAACCTTTCCACCCATGTGGAATCTTAGGGTCTCTTTTAATGTGGTGAAGCAGTTCCTACCCCTCAACCGTAGTGAAAGACACTGAAAATTGTGTAGAGCCCCACCAGTCAAATAATTTTTCATCTCTTCAGATGCTCTTGAACATTTATGCCTTAGTCAAGTGAATACCTTGTATGTACATTTCCAGTCTCTGGTATTTCCTGCTACACTGAAACACACAGAGCTGTGCTGCTGTCCACCTGCCTGCAGCAGGGCTGAGGTCACCCAGCACCACTCAGCTTTGTTTCAGCCCCCAGTCTTTGAGTTTTGTTACTAAAACAAAATTTAGTAACCAAGTATCAGTGCTATTGTCAGAAGCAGTCTTCAGTCTTCACCTTCTCTCGCAGAGTTAGCCAGCACTGAACTTTTTTTCGCACTGAACTCCATTTTAAAGTCCTCCCTTTAAAAGTCCTGAAAATATCTTTGTTAACTGCCTAATGTTTTCCTTTTGTTTCTTGAGGTTTTACAGTGAGTTAGACCACAAAAAGAACATTTATCTATGTAGCAGAATAGTATATTGTTGTGAGGATGGCGGCATAAATAACAGCATGACAGTTTCCTCTGTATGGTCTCATACATTTCTGTATGTGACCCTGTTCAAATTACTCTTCTTAAAACTGACTGCTTAGCAGGGGCTGTCTGTCTAGGTGGGAAATGTGATCCTGTTTGTCACAGAGTCTGTCAATGTGTGAGTGGAACTGCTAAACTGATTTGCAGTGTTTTAGTACAGCTTCTCCTGGACACGTGAGGCTAGAGTTACACAACAATTAGAGTGAAGACATCAGTGGTGTTTTGTTTATGAAAGATCTGTACATGTTCTATAATTAGGCCAAGCTAACCACAATAATTTATGAGCTGTAGCTGGCAGAAAATAGTCTCAAAAAGTTAATTACCATAGACAGTGACTCAGGAAAGTCTTATCTGTAAATGTTTTGCTGCTAAACCAGTGTTACTTGTGTAGATACCTGGTTTAAGAACTTTTAAAATCTTCCCTATGCATAGGGAGCTCAGAGAGCTTATGCAGAGGAGATGATACTCTTCAGACATCTTGAAGGTCTTAGCCTCAAAACAGGCTTAAAGCCTCACCTAAGATTATTAAATTAGCTCTTTTTCTTCTGATTTGCCATGGAGCAAGGGAGTGCACATGCACTTCCAGCAAACAAGCCACTTGGGTTATCTCAGTCTTTACAGATAATGTATTTATGCTTTCTTTGTGATTCTCTGGGAAGCTTTGCCTGTCTGAAGACCAAACAATCAACTGCAACCTGAACATGAACTCTTTTTAGATGCCCCAGCAGCAGAAAAAAATACAGATTATTACTTTTTTTCCCCTGAGAACCCTTGTGAGTTTTCACATTCAAAAGTATAATATTTCCAGTTCCCTGCATTTTATCTGCATAAGGTGACTTGAAGATACAGCCTATTTTGCAAATGATGGTCCCTGCTGCTCTTTATCATTGTGTTATCTAATATTTCTTTAGACTTTTCAGAGTCATCAAATAATCATAGCTAGCTTTCCTCAATGTCTTTTAATGTGGGGAGGTAAAGACTTTTTCTCAGTCTCAAAATTTTAAAGTTTAAAGGATTCCGTGTAGGGGCCAAGACTCCTAAATGTGATATTTTCATTTCCTCTGACAGCACCAGGACAAAATATGCTACAAAAGCTGACCAAACTGGGGGGAGAGAAGTGATGGAAGTGAGGTGACTGAAATGATGCAGCCTTCAAGGGGGGGTGTTTCAGTGTGAGAGACACCCTCATATGCTTGCTTCAGGTCTGAACCCAGATTTATGATGTAACTTGTGGTTTGTCTATCCAACTACGCCCTCACAGCCAGACTGTTGTGTCCCATAGCTCAGATTTGAGGGCTTCGCAGGAGGGAGAGGCAGATTGGCTCCCATCAGTGGAAATAAAGCAAGAGTGAGTCACATACAAATTTATGGCAGGTGATGGCAATCTGCAGGAATAGCTTCTAAAATTAGCTTTCCACTGTGCTAAGAAAGTGGTCTTTATTGCAACTGCTGGCAAACTGCCTTCAAATTGCTTGCAAAGCCCTTTGCAGTGGCTGGAGAGAGAAGTGGCCCTGGAGCCACTCAGACAACATGCACTTGGTCCTTGCTCTTGGGTCTGTCTCCCCATGACTCACTGGGCAGAGGGTGGCAAACTTTCTGGTGTCTTTGAGCTAAAATTGCACTGTGTTCACTTCATTAGAGAAACTCTTGTAATTTTCATAAACTGATAAAGCATTCAGATTATAGGGGTTTTTTGTATAGTTTAATTTTCCTTTCTTGGATATGTATGTGTATATATATATATATATATATATATATAAATTAAAAATAGGACTCTTGAAAGACCTTCTAGATGTTAAACACGTTTTTAAAGGAAAACCCAGTTATTCCAATGACCTTGAAATCTTCTAATGCTGTTATTGTCAAATATTTCTTCACATATCTTTGATTGGAATAAAAGGAAAAATAAAGACCATTATGCTAAAATAAGGGCTTGGATACTTTTGTTGATAAACTTGTTAGTATTTAGAAAACTATAAAAATATCTTGATCCTTGCTCAGTCTCATTTATTGTAACACTTTTTGACAGGTTTTCATGAGACTGAATCCACACTGGAGAACTGAGACAGTCACTTTACTGCATAACTGCCTGAGACTCAGGGTGGTACAGGTAAGCTGAGGATTGTTTCCTGAAGGCCTTCTTAAATTTTATATATTGTGTTAACATTCTCATTAAAGTGCATCAGCCTGAATATCTAATAACAAACAGTTCTGATTCTCTTGATAAACTCTTGGTTTATCCCTGGATTCTAGTCCCTTTTCTTATCTGATCTCTGCTCATGCTTGCTGTTGGGTTTTCTTCATCTGATCTCTCAGTTTGTCTTTATTACACATCTCACGGGTTGCTGAATGAAGGCTGCTCTCAAATAGCACTTGCTTTTGAAGGTTTGATTGCTTGATTTGGGGACTTTAAAGCTCTTGGATGGTTTACAATCCAATGATTGCATTTTTCTTTTCTCCAATATTCCACTCATTTGTGTCAATTTTTCTCTGGCCTTAAGTGTAGCAATATATTTACACAGACAGTATACTTCATAAATGCTATAATTTGGATGACTCTTATAAGATACTGGACATGGCTCTGTGTATTTGTGTGTATTTTTACAATTTTCAATATTTCTAAAAGTTTTTTGGGCATGAGCTTTATTTTACTGTCAGTAAGAAGAAACATAGGAATAGCTGCTGACCTATGAACCATTGTATCACCACATTATCACTATTGGTGAAAAATCTAAAACAACTAAAGTTCTGAAATTAAAAGCAACTGGAAACCTTACTAAGTTGACAGTTATATCAGATACTTCCAACAACTTCTTGCACTAACAGTATTTTTCTGGGAAATTTCCCATACAAAATTAAATGAGAAGGGTTTTTGCATGGTGATAGAAGGCAGGAGCATTTTGGTGCAGAGGAATGTCGTGATTTGATAATTCAGATTGGGACTGTCACTTCCTACATGAAATAAATGTGAGAAGACAATGGCAGTAGTTGTCAGCAACATGAAAAAAGAGGGACCAGGTCTGGTATTTCTGGTGGTGCTTGGAGACAAAGAAACAATGTCAGTTAAAAGAAAAACATTGTCAAGATTTGTAATTCCACTTTGAAATTGATGACAAAATCCTTGAATTTGCTGTGGAAAGATAAGGTGGGGCAACAGGGTAAAAAGATGATCTTATTTGCTCTGGGCATCATACAAAAGCTTCCTGACCCTGGCCTTGCTATTGTATAAGGTGATTATTAATATAGATGCAATTTCAGCATCAAGGGACTTCAAACAAAATTCCTCTCCTCTTCTGCTCATTTTTATTTCTTTATGTCTGACTACATGTAAATCACAGCAATATACACTCCATTGCACACAGGCTGGGCAGATGCAATGCTGGTTTAAGAAAGCTTACCTGAATCTAGTTGCTTTAAGAGATATGATCCTTGTACACCCTTTTGAAACTAGCCCAGTGTTCAATAATTCCCTGCTTAATAATTCTGATCCACATATTTGCGTTATTGTTGACCAACTTTATATAATTTTTCTACTAAATACATTTCCACAACTGTCATGCTACATGAACTGTTTCTGAATGCAGTGCAACTACTGTATAAATGGGAGAAGAATTCTGACTCTTAGGCAAATATCTGAAGCTTAATTTTTATCCTAATCTGATGAAGGTTACTGTGAATCTGGTTGTAGTAATACCGAGTTACTGGAATAGTACCTCTGAAAACAATGCAGGCCCACAGTCACTGTCTCCTATTGTATCTCAGTTTTTTATGCTGAGACTGATAATGCAATTGTAAGACTATGTGGGTATAGTTTTTGTTGTGATTAAACAAACTCTTGCTGGATCTTTTTGACATTCAGCTGTTGCTGAAGATGTTAAAGCAAAAGTAAATGTACTAATCATTGGTAACAAAGCAGCCTAATCCACACTGACCTACAATTTGTTTAGGAACCTTTGGAGCAACAAAGAGATTAAAGTATATAAAAAAAGAAGAGGTAAATAGTGGGTCAGAGATTAGAAGTAAAAAAGGAAAAGGCTGGCTTCCCCCAGACCACACACTGATAGTGGACTTTTGGTCACTGATTGTTAGAAAATGTTTCATGTTTCACTTTCCCCCACAGAACCTTAGAAAGAGAAGGTTTGATTGGCACTTGTCATGACTGATAGAGAGACGAAGATGCTTTGGTAAAAAGGAGAGTGAGGCAGCCGTGTCAAAAGCAGAAGTAGTCAAAGGACTATTCCTCCTTTCTGTGGTTTTGTCTCTTTCTAAATTATTCAAATCTGGGTGGCATCTTAGGATAACTGGCATTTTGACACAGCTTAAAGGATTTCTCACTAACTCTATTGAGCTAAGGCTGCCATCCTTTTTAGGAAAAATTATAAAGAGGCAGATCTTCTATAATCTGATATGTATACAAACCAAAGGCAGCTTGATGCAAGCGTCTTAAATATTTTGGAAGAGGGGCAGCAATTTTATCCATGTTGTGACTGATTGTCTTCTGCATCCATCTGCAAGAATGCTGCTTATTGGTCTAAAAAAAGCCTTCATTTGATTTTCTTTAGAGTATCCATAGTTGTTTGCAATGCATCTGGTGGTTACAAATCCAAGTCAGGCCAGCTGGATCAGAATCAACAAACGCGGGGAATTTTCTCAGTCGAAAGAAGGTACCACACCAACAGGGAATCTCCTCTATTGATGGTCATCCTGATTATGGATTTTTCTTTTAGGGGCAATTTCCTTTCTTTCTTTTCAGAAAGGGACCGTGTCCCCTCTTAGTGCTTTGTCTGAACCATGCTGGCTGGCTTAAATGGGCTCCCCAGGGTTAGGAGCCCCTCTGTCATTCTAAGCTGCCATTTTATGCTTTGGTGTCCTCTTCACTTATCCCTAACCAGAGCCAAATCCTGCTCACTTTATTCACGGGAATCACCCACTGAAATAAATAATGGCATAAATTTTGGATCAGAAGGATTAGATGTCCAGTGGCATTCTGTGCTCAACTTCTTAAAATCATTCAGCAAAGCCTATGATTCCCACACTGTTACAACTATTGCGCTTGGCTGTAGTTAGAAGGGAAAATATCATCTTGGGCCTTGTATTGAGGTTATTTGCTTTGAGTTCCTAGCAAACCAGCCAACAGCCTTCATTGTTTGGCTCAGTTTTTTAATTCTTCCTGAAGAAAATCTTTGGTTTTCCAAAAAGAACAACTACATTGGACTGACTCTTTTGCATGTATGGTGCCTAGGAGGTTTCAGAGGTCCTTCATCCCCACCCAATATTGGTCACCAAGCTGAAGGTTTCCTAATGGACAATTTAAAGTGCTAAATGAAACTAAATGGATAAATACAACTTTAAATGAGACAGGGCTGAATTCTAAACAGATTTGTCTGACAGGTTTTTTTTTTTCCTAGTAGCCAGTTTAGCTTCTAAGATGACTTTTCTAGACTTTTATGAACAGGACATGCACATTCATTATTCCAGTAACACATATCAAGATAATTGTACAAAATTTCGGGGAGGACAACTGAAATGAAAGTAGTCACAATGCTAGGAATGAGAGGTTGGCAACTTCTTTACTTGACAAGAAAAGTATGAACACTCAGCACTTTGAACTATAAACATCTTGATTTTTTTGACTGCTAACCAGGGAAGGGCCAAAAGATACGCATCCCTGGTCTCTAACGTTTTTTTCCTGATTTTAAACAATTCTGTATCTTTATGTATGATTCACCTACCGCTTTTGTTACTTAGTGGTAGAAGAGCCAGTTAAGACTCACATGAAGAGAAAGGTAGTTTTTTGTTGTGGGTAGGACTTCTGAACTCTGCAGAAGGCCTTTGTGAGACTTGTGTGGACTTTGATAGGCTTGCCAACCTAGATTGCAGAAACCCCCAAAGTGCAGAGCACTGGGAGGAAGAAGAAGCACAAGTCTTTCATTGTCCTGTGTAGGGCCAGGAGTTGGACTCAATGATCCTGATGGGTCCCTTCCAACTCAGCATATTCTATTTTCTATGATTCATATTAATCCATCAGTCAGGAAGGCTCAGACCATCTCCAGCTTCCAAGAGGGTGAGCTTTAATTTTAAGTTTTCATTTGATTCCTCAGGCCATAGGAGAAGAAGGTAGCGGCACCACTAGATTCAAACTCCTGCCTGCACCATTTCCTATTTTGTTGCCATACTTCAGATGTGTTTGTGATTACTAAATAACCCTTAATCATCCCAAATACACTTCTGAAGGTTATGTCCTCTGTAAAGTGATATCTTTCATGATAGCAGAAGAGACAGGGGGTCTATTTTCAAAACAAAGTAGCACACTCAAAACCTGAGAAAACTTTCTTTTTACACAACTGAATCTATTTACGTTCATAAAATAATTAGATAGTCATGTGCGATTGCCCAGAAGAAATTCAGATTTTGCACCAGTGACACACATGAGAGTTATAATTTTTTTGCATGTGCGATTTAAGCTGCTTTGCTGTATAATCCTGACCCAAGGAATTTTCAAATTCACTGTTTCATCTGATTAGAACTGAATTTTTTTTGCTGATTTTGTCCTGTGACTGGAAAACATGATTTGCATTCTGTAATGTGTAAGTCTTCACAGATTCTGAAATTAGGTTCCAAATTTAAATTAGGCAGCAACAAGTAAAGCAAAACATTGAAGGATCAGAATATCCTAAACTGGAACTATTTGTCCAGGTTGCTGAAATCTGTGGCCTTAAAGAGCTGACTTTATTGTCTGTATTTCCCCCAAACTGTGAAGTTAGATTCCTCTTATGGATCCATCACAGTAGTATGAAGCCATTAGATACATCATCCTACACTTGTCAGCCAGCCTTTCCTGTTCATTAGGGCTGTAAAGCATACTAAACAGACAATAATAGTACCCTTCAGGATGATTAGGTTGTCACATTTTCCAGTTTAATAGTGTGCTTTGCACCTGAATCCCACAAGCAGCAGAGGGCTTCATTGAAACCCTGGTCTTCCATGTTCCACTTGCACAAGGTGATGCCAGGGATGTTTCTTTCTCCTCTGCCACTGGGCTTTCTTCTCCAATTCTTCCAGTGGTACCTATGAAAGTCAGCACAGATGCCAGGTCTTCAGACAGCCATGCTTCATCTTGCAGTGCCAGTTCCTGGAAAGAGGCTGAAATGTGCTGGCAAGCTGCAGAGTCACAACGCTGAGTGAAAAGAAAGTTGTTCAAACAACATCTAATGGACTTAATCCCCACTTCCTGCCCTTTCAGGATAACAACCAAGTTTCAAAGGCAGTGCAAACTAATATACAATTCCTAGGAACAGTTTGACAAAGTTAAAACATCCATCAAACTGAAACTGGTGGAAAATACGAAGAGACTAGGAAGGTGAAAGACAAATTTCTTTTGTGAGTGTTTCAATCTACCCAGTGACCTGCGGCCTGGCCATGGCCAGGCATGAAAAACACAGCCTGCCCAGAGCAGTTCCTGACCTCAGCAGCCTCATTTCCTTGCTGTGTATGCCAAGGCTTGGGCAGCTCCTGAGCTGTTTTGGTGCCTTGCAGGGAAAATTGCACCTGTGTCCTGTAGATGTTTCACTAAAGTGGGGACAAACTCACATCCAACTGTTTAGAGTCAATAGGTATTTCAGGGGTCAATCTCAGGTTTATCATTCTTATGTTTACCTTTTCTGGTAGCTGCTCTTTTTATTTGGTTGCATCTCTACAAGAAAAAAAAAACCTACAACTCAAACCCCACTGAGATGTGTTCTCTGTTGCTTCTCTGAAAACTCTCTCCCAGGCAGTGGGAGGATGACAAGGTGTCACTGACTTCAGGCCTCCTCCTGCTGTGCAGAAGTACCATGGCTGTGATGCAATATTTTGTGCTTGCTAGTTTTATGTCATACAATGTGATTATCATCTGAGCCACTTTTTTTCTTATCCTGTATCAGGTCTGTGTTGCCTGTTTTTAGCCTTCTAAATTGGAGTCAGAATTTCTCACGCACTTTCCTGTAAACAAAGCAATGTTTTTCATAATACTCTATATTGTTTACATTCTTTTCTTCAGGAGGGACAAGTGATGGACACTTTCTCAGGCCAGTGGAATTGAAGAGGTTGAACTTCAGTCTTCCGGTGTGGTCTCATTTCTAGAAATCTATATAAACTGAAAGTGAAAAATTAAACTTTCTCTTTTCCCGCTCCGACTCTGCTGTGGTCTCTGCGTCTCTCTTGTGATGGTAGTGCGTCAGGTCTGCTCTACACTGTTTTTTGTGGCATTAAGAGAGCATGAGGACATGAGCGTCACATAACTCCACATTGCACCTTTCTGTCTGTCTTGACAAAAATACAACTACGTAGACATACCTGGTTTGGATCCTATTTGTAGACCTGGGGACCTACCACAGGATGTTCTGCTGTTAGTGATCACAGCAGTGCCTTCTGTGGCAAATCTTCTGAGGTGCCAGCAGGAATTTGAACTTTTCCATTACTGCAGGGATAGACGTGTGTGCAAGAATGAGCCATGGGGTTTCTTGCCCCTTTGTCAGCCATGCTCACTGTGCCACTGCTCCTCTTCTGGACTCGAGCATCCTCCTCCTGAGTCACTGCTGACTGCTCCTCACAACACAAGTGGTGGCCCTGCAGCCACTTTTCCCATCCACACTTGCTCTTGTCAAGATTGCCACTGAAAATGCCAACAAAGCAAATTATATGCTATTGTGCAATCATGCTATAATCATTTCTGTAGAAAATGTGCTGTTAATAAGTGCACTGCAAGAAATTCCCTTCTCTTTTGTGTTTAGCATAATGAGCCTTCAAGACAGCATTTTAAAGAAAGCATAGCAGTCACTAAGCTCCTATTTCTGTGTTTATTTATTGAGCAGTTTATCTTAAGCAGTAAGTATAATTAGCTTTTTTTGGATAAACACTAATCAAACTTGGAGTGTTTTAAAAACATAATAGGGCACCCTGCAGTGGTTATCTTTTTTAATATTTTATTCAGAAAAGATATTCCAGGATGCCACAAGTTCTCCTGTTTGACAATGTTTAATTGCTGGTGTTCCTAGATCCCTTTCTCAGCCTTGTTGGCTGGCAAGAGCTGCCCTCAGGAGTCATTAAGAAGCTTTATGTAGTAAAGGATGTTAGGGTGTGCTGCCAGATAATTTGGCAAAATTGCCACTTTTTAACTTTCTAATCAAAGCAAAGCAACTGGCCTTGACTCATTCAGGTCAGGAGGAGGATCGATGAGGTGGAGTCCACAGCAGAGGTGCAAATACAAAGGGAGGGCCTGATGCTGGTGTTTTCAGGTGTGTGTGGATAGCATTGTGCAGCTCCAAGCCCCATTAAGCTGGAACTCCTGGACCTCTATGCCTGACCCTGCAGAGTAAACCTCAGGTGTGGAGCTAGTGTCTGGGATCCTGGCAGAGTTCCGTTGCTGCTCAGGTTTTTACAGATAATTTTTATAATGCTGACTCTAGAACTGTCTCCTTGTGACTCCTGTGTGCTGTTCCAAGCTTCTAGAAGAGAGTCAGAATATATCTATTCTCTCACCCCTGACACATGTCCCTCCTTCTGGTAGAGCCCAGTTCTGAAAAACAGTGGTCGCTCTGTGTTCTACTGAGCAATCTGAAGATGCACAGAAGCATCCATCCCTTGGGTCTTCGTGCAGCCTCTGCACTGCTGTTTCTGCCCAGGTACACAGGATGGGAGGTCAGCAGAATGGAGGCCTCATTGGCCCATGGAACTCTAAGTTGGAAGTGGGTCTTCACAAGTTGTGTCTTTATTCAGAAGAGACATTTTACTTGTGCTACCCACAAAAAGCTTGCTCCTCTCCACTGGACAGAGATAGAACCTGATGTGACCTCATTTAGGCTGACTGCTAACACCAGCCAGTAAGAAATGTTTTCCTACTTTGGTGTGGTGCAGAGAAGCTGTTACAGAGCCCTCTGAGCTGGCAGCCCAGGAGCTGTTAGCTACTGCTTTGCTCTGGCAGCAATGCTGGTTGGAGCTGTGTGTCCTCTCTGGTAGAGTGACAACACAAACCCTCAGTTTTAGAGGCTTGTAAGGAGACAGTGGCAGTTCCTTTCACCATAAGAAAAACAAGGGGAAGTAAGAGGGAGAAGCTATGTTTATGCATCAGGCCTTTTCCCTTTCACACCTCCACAGTGAACAGTTGAATGTTGCTTATTTTTGGAACAAACAAAATTCAGTAAACACCACCTGCTTCTGAAAAAATGAGCAATACTTGCTAAAACAGAAGAAACAATATGCATTAAAATACCTCTGAAAGAACAACAGACCCCATAAAAATACAACAAAGACTAAGGTTTTGTTCAGTGCCAAAAGTGTTGATAGAAAAAGATTTTTGGCATTAAGTCTAAAATAAAACAGAACCTAACAGGTTCCTAAAATAAACCAGAAAAGTTACTTTCTTTTTTTTTTCCCTCCATGAAGTCCAAATCAGAAAATTAGCAATTGCTTATAAATCTGTTTCTACCATGAGGCATGTGGGGTGCCAAGCAAAATTTATAACAGACTGCATCTTTACTTCTATGGTGTCCTGAGCCCACTTTTCCCTTACACAGAACTGAAAGCAGTTCAATTTGGCAAATTCCAAGTTGTCCTCTCAGATGTCACTTGTTCATCATTGCCTTTCTGGAAATTGTGGAAGTCAGTGAATGCCCTGTCCTAATCCTTGCTCTAGTGGGAAAAAAAAAAAAAAAAAAAAAAAAAAAAAAAAAAAAAAAAAAAAAAAAAAAAAAAAAATCACTAAAGTAAGACCCTTGGAGCAGCTTCCTCACTTCATGATGGGAGGGTGACCTGATGTGATCTGATGTGACCTGATGTGACCTTATTTAGGCTGACTGCTAACACCAGCCAGTAAGAAATGTTTTCCTACTTTGGTGTGGTGCAGAGAAGCTGTTACAGAGCCCTCTGAGCTGGCAGCCCAGGAGCTGTTAGCTACTGCTTTGCTCTGGCAGCAATGCTGGTTGGAGCTGTGTGTCCTCTCTGGTAGAGTGACAGCACAAACTCTACTTACGAGAATTACTCTGCTAGGCATGGCATGGCTTTTCTCCTGTTCTCTCTGAAGGGGCTGTGGAGGGGTCTTGGACAGTTTTTCTGTGACATTGACATCAATATGACGTTAAGGCTATGTGGGCACTGCTCACTTCTGAGGTCAGCCTCTGTGAGCATGCCATCATATGAACTATCATCCACATGAAAAACCCTTAATGTGCCTCAGACTGTTCCAGGCCTCCATCCCTGTTGGACTGGCTAGGTAACAAGGTGCTCATGCAGGTTCTGATTTTGCAAGACCTTGACAAATTTGTTATGTTGTCTGTTGATATTCTACCTCATTCTGTACAGAGAAAAAGTCATGGGCCTCCTTTGGGTACTCAGGTCATGGACTCCTGAAAATCTCATTAAAGAGGCTAACAAAACCAGGATTGTGTTCATGGAAAACTGCACATGCTGTGGAACAATGTGGATGGAAGTGAGTTGGCCATGGTGTAGGTGCTTTAGCTAACTTGGCAGTTTTAGAAGGAAGAAATCCTTGCTATGTAGGTGTGTTGAATAATGCAATAAAGAAGAGACACCTTGTAGTCTTTGTAGCCCTGCCTTCCAGGCTGTCTGGGTACTGACAGAAAATTAAGGGATAGTGCTTGAGTTTGTTCAGTACATGTTAGCTAAATGATCCTAATTACTCCGGGTCAGCAGCAAAGCTGCTTAATAATACATCATCCTCCTGATCAACTGACCCTCTCTGGTCTTTAGAGACAAGTTTTTCTTCTGTATTATTGACAAAGATGTTAGGAGCGGACCAAAATACATCTCAGTAAATGTTGTTCATTTGTAATGACATTTTTAGACCTGTCAGCCAGTTTTTAACCCACTGAATAGGTAGAATGATACTTTGGTGTTATTCTAGTGTCTTAACCAAAGTTTCATGTGATGCCAAGCGAAACACACAGCTGATGTTCTGTTACCTATATCAACCAAACCAGTAATCTTATCCAGAAAACAAATCAAGTTAATTTGACAAGATCTATTTTCATAAACCTGTGTTGACTGGCATTAATTATATTTCCCTCCTTCCTTTCTTTATTAATCAAATCCCTTATCAGCTGCTGCACTGTTTTGCCTGGGTTTGATGTCAGGCTGACAGGTCTATAATTACCTGGGTCGTGCCATTTACCCTTTTCAAACAGTGGCACACTATTAGCTTTCCTCTCAGCTCTGGCACTTCCTCAGTGTTTGGGAAATGAGGAGCCAAAGAACTGCTTTAGTTTCTGTTAAAACTCTTGGAAATAATTTTCCAGGTTGGCTGATGTCTAACTTTTGTGCTTGCTTCTTAATACCTCTATAAGCTGCTATTGCAGTGGAAGGCTTGTCATAATCATTCTCTGATTTTGTTTACATCAGTAAATGAAATAAGAGCTCAATGTACCAATTTGGTGGTTTTTCCTAACTGCACTAAATGGCTATATATTGAGGATGTCTGCTTTTCCCTTATTGCTATTATTGGGATTTGTGGCACTTCTTCTTAAAATCAGTAAAGCCATTGTTAGGAACTTTTGCTTCTGATATAGTTTTGCTTCTGATAAAGTCTTCCAATATGGGAATTTACCTCAAAGCACTTTATGAGCTTCGGGTGAACAGACTTCAAAAGTTAGAATGAAATAGAATAGAGCAGAGGAATGGAATGGAATGGAATGGAATGGAATGGAATGGAATGGAATGGAATGGAATGGAATAGAATAGAATAGAATA